>JAJOOI010010272.1:0-39997 GCA_029582585.1 Solanum bukasovii | reverse complement strand
AATTAATTATATTCTCTATAGATAAAGTAAAAATAATCCAAGATAAGTTAGAATTATTATATAGTGAAGATCCTTTACAAGGATGGGAAAAACATAAAACAAAAGTAAAAATTGAGCTAATTGATAATAATAATAATAATAATAATAATAGCATAATAACCCAAAAACCATTAAAATATAATTTTAATGATTTAACAGAATTTAAGATACATATAAGTGAATTACTAGAAAAAGGATATATACAAGAAAGCAATAGTAAGCATACAAGCCCAACATTAAACATAGTGAACAAAAAAAAGGAAAACGTAGAATGGTTATTGATTATAGAAATTGATTATTGATTACGTTGGGTCGTTTGGCGAGCTGGGTCGAGCTCGCCGAACCACTCGGCGGTCCGCCAAAGGTCCCCATCTCGCCTTTAATTTCATGTTTTATTTGATGATTTGTTCTGTAATTTTTGGAGAGAATCCTGAGGTCGCTGAGCACACTAGGCGACTCACCGAAAGTCTTCTTGATCACATTTTGTCTACATCCCTGAGCCCTACTTACACTGCAACTTTCGACGAGCGAAGCCTTGCTCGCAGAATGTTGTCGGCGATTCACCAAAAGGCCTTTCCTATCGCCAATTTGCCGCAACTTTTAAGCCAATCCTTTTGGTGAGCCCGACCTAGCTCGCCAAGGTGATTTGGCAACTCGCCGACCGGTTTGGCGAGTCTTTCTGCAACTGTGTTTCTATGAATTTAATTAAGTTAATTTTAGCTTTTTCCTGATGTTTTGCAGACATGGCTAGATCTAAAGTTGCAGGAAGAAACATGCCACTCCGAGGAAAAGAAAAATGGATTACACTCAATGAGAATGCAGTTGTATCCAAGAGAAAGGCCACAAAACTCACCACAACTAGTGGGAAAGGCAAGGGTAAAGGCAAAGAACCCGCATCACCAGAGGCAACTTCAGATAGTGACGACATCTATGACGTTTACCTTACCATATCTGAGAGTGAGGGTGAGCATCAGGATCCTCAAACTTTAGCATCTGATGATGATGAGGTTGTAGCAGCGCAGAGGGCAGAGTTGCGATCTAAAAAGACATATGATCCGTCTAGGATCAGAACCTCTCAGCCAATGAATTCTTCTCCTCCAGCTTCAGAACAGGCTATAGTCCTAGCACCTCTTGTACAGGGTCCTCCGCCAAAGTCAATGAACAGATTAAAGACTGAGGGGTTGAGGACGATCCTTGAGGAAAAGCGTCTATCCACAGATGGGGTTATCGACAGGTATCCAAAGATAATGGATTGCTTGAAATCTCACAATTTCCAAATCTTCACCAAACCCCATGGCCCGTATATACCAAATTAGGTCTGGGAGTTTTATGCCTCTTATGGAACCCTGATTCCACAAAGAAAGAAGAAAGCAGTTGCATTCAAACCAGTCAACTATGTGGTAGTCCGGGGCAAGAAAGTGTTGTGTGACAGCACTACGATAAATACAGTCTTGGAGAGCACCAATAATATTGCCGACCCTCACCAATACAGGATGAAGACTAAGTCATTCGAGGGAATAAAAAACTAGTTGGCTCCTTTTATCTGTGATGGCACTCCAAAGTGGTTAGAGTAGGGGCCCCGATAATGAAAAGGGACTTGCATATAACTGCAAGGTACTGGTTTAGCTTTATCAGCAGTACTGTATGCCATCCCAAAATGAGTCCGTTCTTCACCACTCTAAGGCGGCTTGTCTTGGCGTAATCATTACATAAGAGCGAATTAATTTGGGTATGATTGTTGAGCAATAAATGGCCATGAGAGCCAAACAGCGCCATACCTCACTCCCCTTCCCAGTATTGATCACCGAGTTGTGCAGACAAGCTCAGGTACCTAGAGATACTAAGAAGGATGTGGAAGTCATTCCCACATCCTCAACTGATATCCAGAGGATTGAGGCAGAATATTTAAAGGATCAAGAGAGAAGAAGAAGGCAGCCCATGTGGACCCTTCCCCGGTTGTGGACACATTGCATGCAGAAGCATCTTTGCCTACTCCGTCCCATGGGCCTTCAGGTACATCTATTGCCATTGCTACCCTTACTGATACTACAGGTTCTTCTATTGTTGTACTGCCTCCCAGACCTACTATTGTTGTTGTCTCCCGTGCTCCGATCACTTAGGCGTCATTACTACGGATAGGACAGCTTGCCCAATCTGCCAACCGTTGAGCTGCCAAACTCGAGGCCTCCATTTCGTACATGATTCAGATGGCCCTGACTAATGTTGTGACATAGTTAAGCACTACCATTGATGCCCTCGTGGCTAGAATATCGGTGTGCAAGCATGACTAAGGAGCCACAACGAAGGTGGCAGCCTTAAAGGCCATTATAGTTGTGTTGCGAGAGGATGTGGATCAATTGAAATCCATCGATATGTCCATGGTCTTTGGAACAACGGAGATTCCAGCTGTGCCCGAGATGCCTCCGACTACCACCGGACATGAGGATAGAATGAAGCAGACAGCCGAGCCTGAGTCAGAGGCAGAAACTGATGAGGAGATGCCTAAGGAGACTGAGGGAGCTGTAGATAAGGACCTAACTGAGACTGAAGCAACCATGATAGATGCGGCCATGCAGGCTTCCTTGGCAAATACACATTTTTGTTGTCTCTAGTGGAGCTGGCACTTCTGAGATGACTCTGGGCACTGATTCCCAAATCCAGATCGATGCACCGGGCACTGATGCCCAGACAGATGGAGCGACTGGTTAGATAGGATCCCCTCTTTACCTCCCTCTTTGTCTTTCTTTGTTTTAAATTCTGGATATTATTTAATTTGCATTTGAGGACAAATGATTTTTTTGTTTGTGGTGGGGTGAGGCCCACCTTTGTTCATATTAGTTTTGTTTATATATTGGGCTTTGTGCTTAATGTCGCGTTATACACTGCTTTTTGTTTTGTGGATGTGTGAGCTTGTGGCTCCTTGTGCTTTAATTACAAATGATTTTTTATCCTTCCAAAAAAATTCGCCCACTCTTGTATGTACTTGAATGTGGTTGTTCTTTGACTAATTTGAGTCTCGGTTTCGATCAATACCGATGACTTGAATAGTGCTCATAATCGAACGAACATGAATGTACGGCTACGATGAGACCAAATGAAGTTGCATAGACAATACGTGAACTTTTAGCATCTTGTTGTGACTAGACAAGTATCAAATCGATTCTCTTGTGATGATCGTTGCACACTAACAAAAGTGTGGAGTCTTATTTGACTTTAGTGTCAATGTCGTGTGTGATGAGCTTACCATGAACCATGCATGGTGACACCTAGAATTTGCTCCGTTGGTCTGGTTGAGGAAGTGATGTGATCTCATGATATGATCTTAGGCAACTTTGAAGAGTGTGAGCCAATTTGACATTATACCTCTTTTGTGGCCTACCTTGTGAGTGTGTGTGAACCTCTTTTGAACATCCTTTATGCCTTACCCTTATTTGGAAGAAACTTGATGAAAACACAACCTTTCTTAATCCACTACCTATAAACCTCATGATTTGTGGTTGATTGAATAGCCAACTTAGGCCAAAAGCCTAAGTTGGTGGTGTGGTGAAAAAGGGAAGGCAAGTCAAGAAGTGCAAAGAAGTCCCTTATGCCCATGTTTTGAGAAAATGGAACCACTCCATATAAAAAAAACAAATTGAAAAAGAAAAAGAAAGAAAAAGTTGTGAAATAAAGTTGTGGAAATACAAAGAAAATGGGGTTCCCAATGACTCATGGAAGATGAATAAGAGGTGACTTTTGAGCCTGAATGAAATTGATAAAGAGAAGGAAAGGAAGTGTTGTGAGCACCACATTTCATGAGGATAAAAGTTACCAAGCCTAAATGACCATACCTTTACACTCATCCCCATTACAAGCTTTGAAAAGACCTTTGTGATCTTAAGTGAGCTGAAGCAATTGTCAATTGGAAAATACGGGTAAACCTATGAGTGAAAGCATGCATTATGTTCATCTTTGTGAGTGTCAGCATTGCATTTGATTCTGGAACTTTAAATGATTTAACCACTATGTGTGAAAATGGAATCATTATTTGTGTGAGGGCATTTGAACACTTTTGTTGAGCTTGAACTTGCATTTGAAGCAAGTATTGTGAATTTGGTGTGTCACAACTTGAGTCTTTGAATACACAATTGATCCTTGCATGAGTAAGTTGAGTCTTGTGTATACATTCATGATTGAGTCTTGTGTAGCACTGTTTGAAACATCCTTTTTTATCTGCTGAACTTGAGTTTTACTTGAGGACAAGCAAAAGTTTAAGTTGGGGGTGTTGATGAGTCCACAGTTTGGACTCATTTAGGGCTTTATTTTGATCGATTTAGTGTCCTCAAATGCATATTTTGTCTCAATAACTGATGTAAATCCTTAAGTTTCAGATATTTGAGTTGAGAGACAAAGCATGGACTCTATCAAGCAAAAAAGGAACAAGGCAGCTGAAAGAACAAAGAAATGAAGGCCTGAGGATCACCTAATGCATTAGACGAGTTGCCGAATGGCCTTATTCCTCGCCCAAAGTTTCAGTGTGCTGAGCCCTAAAGAAAAAGATCAAGTTGGCGATGAAAAGGAGCAGTCAGTGCGTCGCCGAACAGTTCCACGAAGCAACACCATATCGCCCAATGATTCAAAACGCGAAGATGCTAAAGGCAAAAGCTGAAAGGCGATGAACCAGACCAAAGGGCGGATCGCCAAGTGCATTGGCGATCCCGAATAACTATGCCAAGTGGTCCTTCGCACCACAAATTTTCGAAAACTATAAATACCCATTTAAATTTGTAGCTTAGTATCAAGTTGTAGCGAATTATTACTGATTTTTAGAATATTTCAGTTTGAGTTCTTAGAGTTTTTGGGAGACATTGTTCTTGAGCTTTGAAGATTTGAAGGTTTACAATTCCAAGAAATTAGAAGTGGGTCTTGAAGAATCTTCATCCTTGACGTGTTTAAAGACATTTTCTATCGTACCCATTTGATGGAAACACTTGTTGGTATCGATTTCTACCTCTTTATCATGTCTAGCTAAAACCCCAATTCTTGGGGTGTGATTATGTAAATATGGGTTAAATTTATTGTTGGGTATTGCTCATTGTTAGTCTACTTGCTGTTTAAATGTGATTTTATTTAGTAGTTGTGTTTGAACTTAATGGGATTGTAGTTGCAAATACAATTTAATCTTAGTGTTTTTGGTTTGCGAGAGAGAGAGATTTTAAAACCAAAACTACTAAATTGATAGCCTGTGGTTATTGGGTTGTCGTGGGTTCAGCTCGAGAGAGTGAATCCTAGACCTTCTCCCACACATTTAGCTAGAGAGAGTGAATGGGCTAAGGCTAAGGCTATGCTTAATTGCAGCAACTCAGTGTTCGAGAGAAACCTAGTTGATTGGGGATAAGTTGTTCGGGAGAAAATTTATCCCCACTAAAGTCTAGCTTAGTTATAAATGTTCAGCAATTTACTATCAATAGCATTTACCCGGTTATTTATTTTATTCCATATTCCTATCACATCCCAAGAATCCCGTCTCCTTATCTCGCATCTTTATATTTTCGTTATTTTTGGTTTATTAGTTGAATACAAACCCCTCATTGATAATTGACATTCGTGTCATTTTTTGATTTAATATGTTTGTTTTTGTTCATGTTTATAGCTATGGTTGATTAGAACTAAGTTTTACTTTTCTATTTAATTCTCGATTATTAACCGCTCTCTTGGGACTCGACCCCAACCCATTCAATTAGGTTATATTACTACATGCAATCATTGACACTTGAATTGGAAGTTGTGTCTTTGATTACTGATAACGTCCAAATATACTTCTTGAAAAGAAATATAAACGACCGTATGCAATATATTTACCCAACTATGAATCGGGGTCGATCCCATAGAGAATATGGAAGAATGTTGTCAATAGCAAATATTTAACTCGATAGTCATTATATAAAAATGGGGGAATTTAAATTGAAATAAAATAGAAACAATAAAAATAGCTTTGAACTAAGTATATATTTATATTCAAATTATTAGAAATAACTAGGAATGTGTTCCCCATAAGTTCATAACGGGATAATCCTAATAATAGTAATCCTATCATAGTGTATCACATGTAAAGTGGTAAGTTATGTATCTCTAAATCCTTGGTCCGACAAATAAAGAATTTCACCCCGCACCTTGATCCGACTACGTGTGTATAATTTACTAACCCTTACCTTTACCTCATATTAGACATCACATCAATGTATGACTTAGTTTTCACCCTCGCACCAATTGACATTAGACTATTAGATAGTATCACACTAAATCTATGTTGATAATTCTTTTCTTATTAACTACCTCCTTGGTCCGGCAAGTAGCAACAAGGTGAGTTCTAATGTTGCGCACCGTTAAAAAGACTTCTAGACGAAAGAATTATCAATGCATGCATCAACACTATTCAAGAATTACTTAGTTATGATTCATACTTTGTTAATCGCTTATGGTTCCCACAACCCTAGTCATGAAATTTAGCTACTCATTATCTCAAAAACACAATTAAAATTTATTAAAATAAATATGTTTGTGTTAATTATAAAAACTTAAGAACAACAGCTAAACTATATTTTATTAATCACGAATACAAATAAATAATAAATGAGAAGAAAGAATAAATCACAATTCTCTGGCCTCCACGATGGATCTTCCAAAGTTCTCAAGCTAGAAGAAAATTTATATTGTGTATTATTTTTTGATTCTTCGCTTCCCAAATAATTATTTATATGCACTATTTATAGATGTTTGAAATCCTAAATTAGGAATCCAAAACCAAAAGGAATTGAATTCCTTTTTTTTTTCGCCGTGAACAGTACTGCCGCTCAAAAAGTCTCTGGTCTTCACTTGCTGCCACGTGGCAGCAAGTTTCTCAATTCAAAGTTGAGAAAATTTCGCTGTTGCACTTTATATGTTTATACATTATTATATTAAATTTAATCTATTAAGTTGTCTGCTTGATTTCATTCTTCAATCTTCCATTTTTAATTTGTTTTAGCTTTAAATTTTTTTATTTTTTCACCAATTTAATCCTACAAATAAAATATATTATTTAACACAATTTATATATATATATATATATATAATAAAGAACATAGAGAAAGTGATGTGGCACCTTTCTATGACCTCCATTCATATATTATTTTTCTTCTTTTTTTGAGCATTTTTAATTTAATTATTTATTTTATTTTTAATATCTCATAAAGACTTTATACTCAATTACTCAACTTTTTACCTTCTACTATAATATTTCTTGTTTAGTAGATATAATGTGCATATATTCATAACTCTCATAATTTTCAACTTTTCATATTCATAACCTTCTCCACTATAATATATCTTCTTTATTAGATATAAACTGCATATAGTTATAACTCTCATAATTTTCTACTTTTCATATTCATAACCCTTAAATATTAAATATGAAAGTTAAGATATCTTATGGTATTCCTTCATTATTTTCTATATAAATTCATATTTTTTTGTTTCATTCTATCCAAAGTTACCTTTGATTTTCATTATAGTATTATATTTATGCTTTTATTTGGCTTGAAAAAGAAGAAGAAAGCTTCTGAATAGTGATAGGCTTGTGAAGTGATATTGACAAGAGCTTAAATAATTATGCATTGATTTCCTTTTCCTTCTATTTTTTAATGATATGTTTATTGTACTAATTTTTTTCTCTTTTTTTTTCTTATGTATCTCTATGATGCCTCTTAAATTTAATTTTTATATGAAGAAAAGTTTTGAATAGTGAAAGATTTGTGAAGTGAATATCAACAAGAGTGATGCCTCTTTGCTTTTGTTTGACTTGGAAAAAAAAACCTCTTGAATATTGATAAGTTTGTGCAGTGGATATGACAAGATTTTAGACAATTATGTATTGATTTTATTTTTCCTTCTATTTTTAATTTTAATGATTAAAGTCGCATTGATATGTGTATTGTATTATTTCTTTCTTTCTTTCTTGTGAATCTTTATTATGCTTCTTAAGTTTAATTTCATAGGAACTTCTTACTGTTGTAAGTCTATAATTTCACCTCTCTATGGCCTCCGTAAAAAAAAAATTCTTCTTTTTCTGAGCTTTTTTATTTATTTAGTTATTTATTTTATTTTTAATATCTCATAAAGACTTTATACTCAATTACTCAACTTTTTACCTCCCACTATAATATATCTTCTGTATTAGATATAATGTGCATATATTCATAACTCTCATAATTTTTAACTTTTCATATTCATAACCTTCTCCACTATAATATATCTTCTTTATTAGATACAAAATGCATATAGTTGTAACTCTCATAATTTTCAACTTTTCATATTCATAACCCTTAAATATTAAATATGAAAGTTAAGATACCTAATGGTATTCCTTCATTATTTTCTATATAAATTCATATTTTTTGTTTCATTCTATCCAAAGTTACCCTTCATTTTCATTATAGTATTATATTTATGCTTTTATTTGGCTTGAAAAAGAAGAAGAAAGCTTTTGAATAGTGATAGGCTTGTGAAGTGATATTGACAAGAGCTTAAATAATTATGCATTGATTTCATTTTCCTTCTATTTTTTAATGATATGTTTATTGTACTATTTCTTTTTTCTCTTTTTTTTTCTTATATATCTCTATGATGCCTCTTAAATTTAATTTTCATATGAAAAAGGCTTTTGAATAGTGAAAGATTTGTGAAGTGAATATCAACAAGAGTGATGCCTCTTTGCTTTTGTTTGACTTGGGAAAAAAAGTTCTTGAATATTGATAGGTTTGTGCAGTGGATATGACAAGATTTTAGACAATTATGTATTGATTTTATTTTTCCTTCTATTTTTAATTTTAATGATTAAAGTCGCATTGATATGTGTATTGTATTATTTCTTTCTTTCTTTCTTCTAAATCTTTATGATGCTTCTTAAGTTTAGTTTTTATAGGAACTTCTTATTGTTGTAAGTCTATAATTTCTTTTAGTTCAAATTAGTATTATAAAATACTAGAGTACATCCTAATTAGATATCACTTCCTCACGAATTTATCTTAATTATGGTTGAAATTTTTGTTATAAATACAAATCAAGTTTAAAATTTATAAATATTTTCTCTTAGTTCAAATTAGTAACTTAATTATGTTAAAAGTCTGATACTAATCAATTTATTTAAAAATTTATAATTAATTACTTAAAATAAATAAAATTTAATAAAGTATTTTTTTATTTGTTGTTTATTATGTAAGTTCTTAAAGCTATCGATGAATATGTCTGCATAAAAAGTTTAAAAGATAAATAAATAACATGGAGGGAGAGATGATGCGGTAATTCTAAAAAAGTTTATATACACAAGAAGAAACATTTATATTATTTGAAATAATTGAGACACAATCATTGTTATTGATATTATAAAGAAAGGGTATAACTTACATTTTCATCATAAGGTTAAGTTGTATTGTTTATTGTTTTTCTACAAAATTCAATTCATTAAACATAAGTGCATTGCATATTTTGTTAGAGGAGGACGGAAAAGATCGAAATGAATAAAGTCAAATTTAACAACACAAATAAATAACATAAAGTATTAGCTAAGTATAAGTTTGTTTTATATTGGGGGATTATAAATTAGTACTAGATTTATCTCTAAAATTCAAAAATAAGAAGATGATGTATGTATATTTAGTCAAATATATATTGTATCTGGATTAATAGCCTAAATATAGTATAAATATGAGAAGAGGGCATTTTGGATCACCATTGTTTGAGTTCATTTTGGCTTACATGCTCATAATGTTTTGAAATTATAATACTAATTAGTTGACTGACTTTCTAAGAATAAGAACGTTAATTATATTTTTTTACGTTATAAAAATCATTATTCTTCATTAAAGCTAATTGGTACGTAGAAGTTTCAAAAACATTACTCACTATTTAATTGTAACCATTACTTATTTACATTAAAAGTATATTAATTATATTTAGCAAACCCAAACCCAATATATATAATCTATTCTTTAAAAATATATTTATTTATTTCTTCTTCTATTGTTTTTTTTTTATTTTAAAAAATAGTGTATTTATGTTATTTATTTTAAAATCATTATAATTACAAGATGTTCTTTTACTTCTAAAGAAGATGATTACATGTAAAAAAACCATGTTTATTCCTATGGAACCAAATTATACATCTATACATTTATAGGAACCAAATTATACATCTATACATTTATAGGAAGGTATAATATAATTATTTTATATTCTTTTTATGTAAGAAGAAATTCTTAAAAATTATTTAAAAATTTCGACTAAAGTTATTAAATATACATAAAAATATTTTTTTTATATGTATAATATCTCTTCTATTCAAATAATATTAAGTAAATTATTTGTGTTATTGATGACCGTGTTAAGCGCGGATTAATTCACTAGTATAAATAATAAATGTGAGGCAAATAATGATTAAAAATATGTATTTTGACCTCACATCAACACCCCACACTTAACCTTTTGTTCGTCCTCGAGCAAACATTAAAACTCATCTCAAAAAATCATACTAGTAATGTCATTACTTTGGTTAATACAAACAATTAGGCCATATACCAATTTCAAAATATCAAGTACACTTCTCAATCATTATGCAAGACATCCAAATAAACAACAAACCTCTAACCTCCTAACCTTAAGGAAGGACTTTGAACTCATCAAATTTAAGCTTGCTCACCTACTCTCATCAAAGAAAGTTAATAAAATCACCTATCTATCATGAAACAAGCGCCCTTACTAGAAGAAATAGTCCACACACTCAAATCAAAAGATTGAATATTAATTAAGGACTTAGCATCAAAGAACACTCTCACGCTCACAAAGAAAATTCGCATGTATGCACAAAGAACCATATGCTTGCCCATTGTGTACATCTCAACTAATTAAGCATGCTTGAATAGAATCAAATAGGACTTTAACGGGTTGTAATGTAGGCTAGGGGATGGGTAGGAAAACTATATAATAGTGACTTACACTTCCTTAAGCACTTTGCAATTTTAGACTTCATCACCCATTATTTTCTTCTCTTTATTTTCAGTCCACTCTGCAACAATTATTTCATAAGTAATTTTCATCATCTCCAAAATGTTTCAATAATTTTTTTAAAAAAAAATTTCCTTCATAATAGTCACCCTCAACTTACGTATTTTACATGAGTTAAGGTGCACGATGTCCTTGGATGGACCAGGGTCATCATCAAGGTAACTTCTTTTGTTCATCTCTTTTTTTTCCACATCACATTCTTTCAAATAGGGCTTTTTAAGCACTTTGTAGCTATCATTGATTACCTTTTCACTCAATCATCCCTTTTTCTTCAGAATTAGCAATTAGAATAAGTCTATGCTATAATGATCAAGCAAGCAAGGTGCAAAAACTAGGGATTCAACAAAATAGTTTAGGCAAAATATGGCTACCAACAAAAGGCTACAGGCTCAAAAGGGCTAACTAGTGATATAATATCTGAAAAGGCTAAAATTTACCAGACAAATCAAAGAAAGTCTATTATCATCTCCTAAATAAAGCAACACTTTTTATTTCGCTTCAATAACATGCAGGGCAAGTTCTACACTAAGATGCAAACATGGAATAAACAAAATCTCACCACACAAGGCACAAGTATCAATCAAGATGGATCAATTCCACTTCTAAGAGAGACAAGATCATAACAAACTACAAAATAAAATAAGCTATATACAAAGTCACAACCATGAACCTAGATGTCAAAAAGTTTGCAGTTTCACTAGCAATCAAGCATTCACAAGAAAGTACTACTCAAAACTAGGCCCAAATAGTAAGTATCACAAAACTTAAAAGAGTATTTTCTTTTCTCTCCAAAGAAAAAAAAATATTTTTTTTTAATTCCTAAACAATAAATAAATGATACTCGGTTCAAAGGGACTATCCTTAGGAAAAGAACCAAAAACAAAAGCCAAGGAACCCATCCTAAAAAAAAAAGACTCAATAAAACAGTAAAAACTAAGAATCATTCCTCCACCCCACACTTAAAATCATGCTTTGTCCCCAAACCAATTTATAGGAAAGAGAAGAAGAAGAAGGGTGAGAAATACTCCCTCAGGCACTCTATGGCCTAACTAACAACATGTTTTCTCTCTTTTCATCAAGGGTCGCACACACCCCACACTTAAACTCAAAACGTGTTCCTTAGCTTCAAATTTGGGTACTCAGACTTCCCCTACATCTGCGAAAATAAAAAAACAAAACAAAAAAGTGACACCAAAAAATAAAAATAAGAAGTTACACTACGAATTGAGTTGCCTCCCAATAAGCACTTGATTTAACGTCGCGGCACGACATCACCAATTTTACTATTTTTCCCTACACTTTGAAGATATGAATTGCACCCCTAATTTCACATCAATTTTTCTATTACACTCAAGGGGTGGTTGTATGAAAATAAAGGTCCCAAACAATATATATCGCTTTATGAACTTTTTTTATCCTATGTGAGGAATGCAATTCTCTGATGTTGGAACAATAAATTCAAGAATATAGACACATTGTTCCTCCTCCATACACTCTTCTATAGGCTCAGATGACTCGATTAATATCTCATATCAAAACATAATGTGGAAAAATGATTTGAATGAGGTCCAATGCGCCCTAACTTACTAACTGTACTATTTTTTACACCCTCATGTTTACACATACTAGAGTTTTTAAAAATGATATTATCTACTTCATTACATAACTCTAGTGCACTATTCTCAACAATGACAACATCAATAACAGTATGATCAAGCAATTGGCCCTCCACTCTTAGCTCTTCAAGTTGACTTATAAGTATTTTTTCTTCCTCACACATATTATTATTAAATTGTTGTGTGTCATACGATTTAATCTTTTCACTCAACTCAAAATATAATTTATCGAGACCCCATCCAAAGTCATCTTCAACCATGCACTTAAATTTTCGAAGCGCACCAGTCACCATAGAATATCAATATGAATAAAATATCAAAATTTCACATTTTTTCATGAATTCCTGAAAAATATCAGAAATTTTAATTAGTAAAAGTCCGAAAAAAATAAAAATCATGAAAATGACATAAAAACACCTTAATTTTTTTAGAATTTCACCTGTCACACTAGAATATCGATATGAATAAAATATCAAAATTTCACATTTTTTCGTAACTGTCCGAAAAATATCAAAAATTTTAATTCGTAAACGTCTGGAAAATATAAAAATCAAGAAAAATACATAAAAACAACTCAAAAAATTCTTAAATCGCATCTGTCACCTTAGAATATCCATACGAATAAAATATCAAAATTTCACATTTTTTCGTGACAGCTCGAAATATATCAAACTTTTAATTCCTAAACGTCTGAAAAAAATATAAAAATCATCAAACATACATAAAAACACCTCAAAAAATTATCGAATCTCACCAGTCACCTTAGAATATCGATACGAATAAGATATCAAAATTTCACATTTTTTAGTGACTGCTCGAAAAATATAAAAAAATTTAATTCTTAAACATCCAAAAAACATAAAAATCAAGAAAAAGACATAAAAACACCTAAAAAAATTCTCAAATTGCACCAGTCACCTTAGAATATCGATACAATTAGAATATCAAAATTTCACATTATTTCGTGATAGCCTAAAAATATCAAAAAATTTCATTCGTAAATGATCGAAAAATATAAAATTCAAGAAAAAGATATTAAAAGACCTCAAAAAAAATTCGAATCGCACCAGTCAACTTAGAATATCGATACGAATAGAATATCAAAATTTCACATTTCGTGACTTCCTGAAAAATATCAACAACTTTAATTCGTAAACATCCGAAAAGTATAAAAATTAAGAAAAAGACATAAAAACACATCAAAAATCCCGAATTGCACCAGTCACTTTAGAATATTGATATGCATAAAATATCAAAATTTCACATTTTTTCGTAACTTCTTGAAAAATATCAAAAATTTTAATTCGTAAACGTGAGAAAAATATAAAAATCAAGAAAAAGACATAAAAGCACTTCAAAAAAATTTCTAATCGCACCAGTCACCTCAGAAAATCAATATAAATGACATATCAAAATTTCACATTTTTTCGTGACTGCCTGAAAAATGTCAAAAATTTTAATTCTTAAACGTGCGAAAAATATAAAAATCAAGAAAAAGACATAAAAACACCTCAAAAAATTCCCGAATTGCACATGTCAACTTAGAATATCGATACGAAAAATATATCAAAATTTCACATTTTTTCGTGACTTCCTGAAAAATATCAAAAAATTTAGTTCGTAAACGTCCGAAAAATATATATATTTGAAGAAGAAAACATAAAAACACCACAAAAAATTCCTGAATCACACCAGTCACCATAGAATATCGATACGAATAGAATATCAAAAATTCACATTTTTTCGTGATTGCCCAAAAAATATAAAAAATAAGAAAAAGACATGAAAGACCTAATAAAATTCCCGAATCGCACCAGTCACCTTAGAATATCGATACAAATAAATTATCACAATTTCATATTTTTTCGTGACTAGCCGAAAATTATCAAAAATTTTAATTTGTAAACATCCGAAAAATATAAAAATTAAGAAAAAGACATAAAAACACTTCAAAAAATTCCCGAATTGCACCAGTAAGCTTCGAATAATAATACGAATAAAATATAAAAATATCATATTTTTTCATGAATGTCGAAAAAATATGAAAAAATTTAATTCGTAAACGTCCAAAAAATAGAAATCAAGAAAAAGACATAAAAAAGCATCGAATCAAACCAGTCACCTTAGAATATCGATAAGAATAAAATATAAAAATGTCACATTTTTTCGTGACTTCTCAAAAAACATCAATAAATTTATTTCATAAACGTCCGAAAAATATAAAAATCAAGAAAAAGACATAGAAACAACTCAAAAAATTCCCGTATAGCACTTGTATCCTTAGAATATCGATAGGAATAAAATATCAAAATTTCATATTTTTTGCCATTGCCCGAAAAATATAAAAACTTTTAATTCGTAAATATCTGAAGAATATAAAAATCAAGAAAAGGACATAAAAACACGTCAAAAAAATTTGGAATCATACCAGTCACCTTAGAATATCGATACGAATGGAATATCAAAATTTCACATTTTTCGTGACTGCCCGAAAAAATATCAAAAATTTTAATTCGTAAACGTCTGAAAAATATAAAAATCAAGAAAAAGACATAAAAACACCTCAAAAAATTCACGAATCGCACTAGTCACCTTAGAATATCGATACGAATAAAATATTAAAATTTCATATTTTTCGAGACTGCCCAAAAAATATCAAATATTTTAATTCATAAACGTCTGAAAAATATAAAATTAAGAAAAAGATATAAAAACACCTCAAAAAATTCCTGAATCGCACCAGTCACCTTAGAATATCGGTATGAATAAAATAACAAAATTTCATATTTTTTCGAGACTGCCCAAAAAATATCAAAAATTCTAATTCCTAAACCTCCGAAAAATATAAAAATCAAGAAAAAGACATAAAAACACCTCAAAAAATTCTCAAATCATACCTGTCACTTAGAGTATCGATACGAATAAAGTATCAAAATTTCACATTTTTCCGTGACTGGCCAAAAGATATCAGAAATTTTAATTCGTAAACGTTCAAAAAATATAAAAATCATGAAAAAGATATAAAAACACCTTAAAAAATTCCTGAATCGCACTAGTAACCTTAAAATATCGAAACTAATGGAATATAAAACTTTCACAATTTTCGTGACTGCCCAAAAAATATCAAAAATTTTAATTCGTAAACTTCCGAAAAATATAAAAATCAAGAAAATGACATATAAACACCTCAAAAAATTCCTGAATCATACCAGTTACATTAGAATATCAATATAAAGAAAATATCAAAATTCACATTTTATCGTGACTGCCCAAAGAATATCAAAAAATTTAATTCATAAACATCCGAAAATAATAAATATCAATAAGAAGACATAAAAGACCTCAAAAAATTTCCGAATCGCACCTGTCACCTTAGAATATCGATAAGAATATAATATCAAGTTTTTACGTTTTTTCATAACTGTTCGAAAAATATCAAAAATTTTAATTCATAAACGTCCGAAAAATATAAAATCCAAGAAATAGCATAAAACACCTCAAAAAATTCCTGAATCGCACCAGTCACCTTGGAATATCTATACGAATAAAATATCAAAATTTCACATTTTTTCGAGACTGCTCGAAAAATATCAAAAATTTTAAATCGTCAACGTTTGAAAAATATAAAACTCAAGAAAAAGACATAAAAACACCTAAAAAAATTCTCGAATCGCATCAGTCACCTTAGAATATTGTTACGAATAAGATATCAAAATTTAACAATTTTTTGTGACTTCCCAAAAAAATATCAAAAAAAGTTATTCGTAAACGTCCGAAAAATATAAAAAGAAAGAAAAAAATACATAAAAACACCTCTAAAAATTCCAAATTGCACCAGTCACCTTATAATATCGATACGAATAGAATATCAAAATTTCACATTTTTTCATGAGTGCCTGAAAATAACATAACTTTTAATCCGTAAATGTCCGACAAATATAAAGATCAAGAAAAAGACAAACAAATACCTCAAAAAATCCCCGAATCGCACCATTCAACTTATAATATCGATACAAATGCAATATCAAGATTTCACTGTTTTTCGTGATTGCTCAAAAAATATCAAAGACTTTGATTCGTAAACGTCCGAAAAATATAAAAATTAAGAAAAAGACATAAAAACATCTTTAAAAAATGCCGAATAGCACCAGTCACCTTAGAATATCGAAACAAATAAAATATCAAAATTTCACATTTTTTCGTGACTGCCTGGAAAATATGAAAGTATTTAATTTGTAACCGTCCGAAAAATATAAATATCAAGTAAAAAATATTAAAACACCATAAAAAATTCCCAAATTGCACCAGTCACCATAGAATATCGATACAAATTAAATATCAAAATTTTAAATTTTTTCGTGAATGTTCAAAAAATATAAAAATAATAATTCGTAAACATCTGAAAAGTATATAAATTAAGAAAAAGACATAAAATTACCTCAACAAATTCTCTTATGACACCTGTATCCCTAGAATATCGATACGAAGAATATATCAAAATATCATATTTTTGATGACTGCCCGAAAAATATCAAAACTTTTAATTCGTAAAGGTCCGAAAAATATAAAAATCAAGAAAAAGACATAAAAACACCTCAAAATTTTTTGGAATCGCACCAGTCACCTTAGAATATTGATACGAATAATATATCAAAATTTCACATTTTTTTCACGACTGCCCAAAAAAAATCAAAAATTTTAATTTGTAAACGTCCTAAAAATATAAAAGTCAAGAAAAATACATAAAAAAGCCTCAAAAAATTCACGAATCGCACCAGTCAGCTTAAGATATCAATATGAATAAAATATCACAATTTTGCATTTTTTTGTCATTGCCCAAAACATATCAATAAATTTAATTTGTAAACGTCCGAAAAATATAACAATAAAGAAAAGGATATAAGAACACCTCAAAAATTCCCGAATCGCGCCAGTCACCTCAGAATATCGATACAAATAAAATATCAAAATTTAACATTTTTCCGTGATTGCCCGAAAAATATCAAAAATTTTATTTCGTAAACATTCAAAAAATATAAAAATTA
The DNA here is from genome assembly GCA_029582585.1 of Solanum bukasovii. Taxonomy (NCBI): domain Eukaryota; kingdom Viridiplantae; phylum Streptophyta; class Magnoliopsida; order Solanales; family Solanaceae; genus Solanum; species Solanum bukasovii. The sequence goes on along the minus strand of JAJOOI010010272.1, from coordinate 22,218 downwards.
AGAAAAAGACATGAAAGACCTCATAAAATTCCCAAATCGCACCAGTCACCTTAGAATATCGATACAAATAAATTTTCAAAATTTCATATTTTTTCTAGACTACACAAAAAATATCAAAAATTTTAATTTGTAAACATCCGAAAAATGTAAAATCAAGAAAAAGACATAAAAACACTTCAAAAAATTCCCGAATTGCACCAGTAACCTTAGAATAATAATACGAATAAAATATCAAAATATCATATTTTTTCATGAATGTCAGAAAAATATTTAAAGATTTAATTTGTAAACGTCCGAAAAATATAGAAATCAAGAAAAAGACATAAAAAAGCCTCGAATCGAACCAGTCACCTTAGAATATCGATACAAATAAAATATAAAAAATTCACATTTTTTCGTAACTGCTAGAAAAACATCAATAAATTTATTTCATAAACGTCAAAAAAATATAAAAATCAAGAAAAAGACATAAAACAGCTCAAAAAATTTCGGTATAGCACTTTTATCCTTAGAATATCGATAAGAATAAAATATCAAAATTTCATATTTTTCGTTACTGCCCGAAAAATATCAAAAAATTTAATTCGTAAATATCTGAAGAATATAAGAATCAAGAAAAAGACATAAAAACACCTCAAATTTTTTTGAAATCGTACCAGTTACCTTAGAATATCGATCCGAATGAAATATCAAAATTTCACATTTTTCGTGAATGCCCGAAAAAATATGAAAAAATTTAATTCGTAAACGTTTGAAAAGTATAAAAATCATGAAAAACACATAAAAACACCTCAAAAAATTCCCGAATCGCACCAGTCACCTTAGAATATCGATACAAATATAATATTAAAATTTCAAATTTTTCGGGACTACTCGAAAAATGTCAAATATTTTAATTCATAAACATTTGAAAAATATAAAAAACAAGAAAAGACATAAAAACTACTCAAACAATTCCTGAATCGTACTAGTCACCTTTGGATATCGAAAACGAATAAAATATCAAAATTTCACATTTTTTCGTGACTGCTTGAAAAATATCAAAACTTTTAATGTGTAAATGTCCAAAAAATCATAAAAATCAAGAAAAAGACATAAAAACACCTCAACAAATTCTCGTATCGCTTGTATACCTAGAATATCGATACGAGTAAAATATCAAAATTTCATATTTTTCGTGACTGCCCGAAAAATATCAAAAGTTTTAATTCATAAATGTCCGAAAAATATAAAAAACAAGAAAAAGACATAAAAACACCTCAAAATTTTTTGGAATTGCACCACTCACCTTAGAATATCAATACGAATAAAATATCAAAATTTCACATTTTTCGTAACTGCCGGAAAAAATATCAAAAATTTTAATTCGTAAACATTGGAAAAATATATAAATCAAGAAAATGACATAAAAACACCTCAAAAAATTCCTTAATCGCACAAGTTTGCTTAAGATTTCAATATGAATAAAATATCAAATTCGACATGTTTTCGTGATTGCTCGAAACGTATCAAAATTTATAATTTGTACACGTCCGAAAAATATAAAAATCAAGAAAAGGACATTAAAACACCTCAAAAATTCCCGAATTGCACCAGTCACCTCAGAATATCGATAGAAATAAAATATCAAAATATCACATTTTTTCGTGACTGCCCAAAAAATATCATATATTTTAATTCGTAAATGTCCGAAAAATATAAAAAACAAGAAAAAGACATAACAACACCTCAAAAAATTCCTGAATCTCACCAGTCACCTTTGATATCTATACGAATAAATTATCAAAATTTCACATTTTTTCGTGACTTCCCGAAAAATATCAAAAAAATTAATTTGTAATCATCCGAAAAATATAAAAACCCAGAAAAAGACAAAAAAACACTTCAAAATTTCCCGAATTGCACCAGTAACCGTAGAATATCTATACGAATAAAATTTCAAAATTCTTCATTTTTTCATGAATGCTCGAAAAATATCAAAATTTTAATTTGTAAACGTCCAAAAAATATAAAATCAAGAAAAAAACATTAAAACACCTCAAAAAATTCTCAAATCACACATGTCACCTTAGAATATCGATAAGAATAAAATATCAAAATTTCACATTTTTTCGTGTCTGCTCGAAAAATATTAAAAATTTTAATTCGTAAACGTTCGAAAAATATAAAAATCAAGAAAAAGACTTAAAAATACCTCCAAAAATTATCAAATCGCACGAGTCACCTTAGAATATCTATACAAATAAAATATCAAAATTTCACATTCTTTTGTGACTGCTCAAAAAATATCAAAAATTTTAATTCGTAAACGTCCGAAAATATAAAAATCAAGAAAAAGACATAAAAACACCTCCAAAAATTGTTGAATCGCACCAATCACCTTAGATTATCGATACAAATAAAAGACAAAATGATTTGATGGACCATTGTACTTGCATGTGTTTGTATTTGGAACCCTTTTACTTAACCATTTACCAACGGAACGCTTAAACTCAATGAAACTCAACATTTTTGCGTGAAAACACACACTTATGCCAACTCAATAATTAAGTTGCCACATAAGATTGGTCAATGGTCAGAAGGATTTAATATGTTGAATTTTATTAGGTTAAAGGGTTCAGTTGACAAAGAGGTAATTAGAAAGGTTTAGATTACAAATGCATACAAGTACAAGGGTTTATCAAACCATTTCGCCCAAATAAAATATCAAAATTTCATATTTTTTCGTGACTGCCTGAAAAATATCAAAAATTTTAATTCGTAAACGCCCAAAAAAAATATAAAAATCAAGAAAAAGACATAAAAACACCTCAAAATATTCCCGAATCGCACAAGTCACCTTAGAATATCGATGCAAATAAAATATTAAAATTTCACATTTTTTCGTGGCTGCTCGAAATATATCAAAAATTTTAATTCGTAAACGTCCGAAAAATATAAATATCAAGAAAAAGACGTAAAAATACCTCAAAAAATTCTAGAATCGTACCAGTCACCTTAGAATATCTATACGAATAAAATATAAAAAATTTAGATTTTTTCGTAACTGCCCGAAAAATATCAAAAATTTTAACTCGTAAACGTCCAAAATATATAAAAATCATGAAAAAGACATAAAAACACCTAAAAAAATTCCCCTATCGCACCTGTACCCTTAGAATATCGATACGAATAAAATATCAAAATTTCACATTTTTTCGTGACTGCCCAAAAAATATCAAATATTTTAATTCATAAATGTCCGAAAAATATAAAAATCAAGAAAAAGACATAAAAACACTTCAAAAATTTTTGGAATTGCACCAGTCACCTTAGAATATCTATACGTATAAAATTTAAAAATGTCACATTTTTTTGTGACTGCCAAAAAAATATCAAAAATTTTAATTCGTAAACGTTTGAAAAATATAAAAATCAAGAAAAAAACAAAAATACACCTCAAAAAATTCCAGAATAGCACCAATGACCTTAGAATATCGATAAAAATAAAAGACAAAATGATCTGATGGACCCTTGTATTTGTATGTGTTTGTATTTTGAACCCTTTTACTTAACCGTTTACCTACTGAACGCTTAAACTCAATGAAACTCGGCATTTTAAACCCTTTTGGCATTGTGTGAACTTCAAACGCACAATAAAAATAACATGTCATCATCCACAGTAGATTTTATATGATATGTCACTTATTGTATAATTTTTTTAAATAAATTATTTTTTTCTTCTTTTTTCACTCCATCTTCTTCATATCACTTAACCAACACATGGAAAACCCTTCTCTTCATGGATGCCAATGAATCACCATTAAAGTATTTCAATATATTATAATATTTATACACAATTTTATCCAACATACTTCATCTAATTTACATTCAACAATTACTTTTATTATTTCAAAACTATCGGATCTTTGTCACTTTACCCTAGAAAATGGAAAAGAAAGACATATCAAGAACAATAATAGATTTAAATATGGAACACTAAAATTGATAACAATTTTAATAACAAAAAGAGTTCAAGATACTCATTAGATATACTTCTTCCGTGGATTTGGGCATTGCACCAATTTTCTCGATTTTCCTTTGCTCATTTTGTTCTATTTTTTGCACGATCTCGTTCTAATTTGGGAAAGAGAAAATGAAAAAGGAAAAAGAGAAAAAGAACTGGAGGAAGGGAGAACGAAAGGAATGGGAGATTGGGTGGGGGAAGATCCGGGAAGGTGAAAGAAAAGGGAAGGGGTGGGGGAAAGAGGAAAGAGTGAAGTTAATAATTTTTAGTTTTATTTTTATTTTGTTCTTTTTATTGTATTTTCCTTTTTCTTTTAAATATTTCTAGTTTAATTTTTTATTTTCAGGCTCCTTTTTTTGCTTGAAATCACGTACTTATGCCAACTCAACAATTAAGTTGCCACATAAGATTGGTCAATGCTCAGAAGGATTTAAGATGTTGAATTTTATTGAGTTAAAGGGTTCAGTTGACAAAGAGGTAAGTAGAGAGGTTTAGAATAGAATACATACAAGTACAAGGGTCTATCATACCATTTCGCCCGAATAAAATATCAAAATTTCACATTTTTTCGTGATTGCCCCAAACAATCAAAAAATTTAATTCGTAAACTCCCGAAAAATATAAAAATCAAGAAAAAGACATAAAAGCACCTCAAAAAATTTCTAAATTGCACTAGTCACCTTAGAATATCAATACAAATAGAATATCAAGATTTCACATTTTTTCGTTACTGCTCGAAAAATATCAAAAAATTTCATTCGTAAACGTCTGAAAAATATAAGAATCAAGAAAAAGACATAAAAACACCTAAAAAAATTCCCAAATCGCACCAGTCACCTTAGAATATCGATACGAATGAGATATAAAAATTTCACATTTTTTCGTAACTGCCCAAAAAATATAAAAAAACTTAACTCGTAAACGTCCGAAAAATATAAAAATCACGAAAAAGACATAAAACACCTCAAAAAATTTCCGAATCACTCATGTCACCTTAAAATATCGATACGAAAAAAATATTAAAATTTCACATTTTTTCGTGATTGCCCGAAACATATCAGAAATTTTAATTTGTAAATGTTCGAAAAATATAAAAATCAGCTAAAAGACATAAAAACACCTCAAAAAATTTTCGAACCGCACTTGCCACCTTAGAATATCAATACGAATAAAATATCAAATTTTTTAATTTTTTAGTGGCTACACAAAAATATCAAAAATTTTAATTCATAAATGTCCAAAAAATATAAAAATAAAAAAAACGATATAAAAACTTCACAAAAAATTCCCGAATCGCACCTGTCAACTTAGAATATCGATACGAATAAAGTATCAAAATTTCACATTTTTTCATGACTGCCTGAAATATATCAAAAAATTTAATATGTTAACGTCGAAAAAATATGAAAATCCAGAAAAAGGCATAAAACACCTCAAACAATTCTCGAATCGAACTAGTCACCTTAGAATATTGATATGAATAAAATATCAAAATTTCACATTTTTTGGGACTGCCCGAAAAATATCAAAAAGTTTGATTCCTAAACGTCTGAAAATATAAAAATCAAGAAAAATACATAAAAACAACTCAAAAAAATTCCCGAATCGCACCAGTCACCTTACAATATCGAAACGAATAAAATATTTAAATTTTACATTTTTTTGTTACTGTACAAAAAATATCAAAAACTTTACGTCGTAAACGTCTGAAAAATATAAAAATCAAGAAAAAGACATAAAAACACCTCAAAAAAATCACGTATCACACTTGTATCCTTAGAATATCGATACGAATAAAATATCAAAATTTCACATTTTTTCGTGACTGTCCATAATATAACAAAAAAATTTATTCATAAACGTCTGAAAAATATAAAATCCAAGAAAAAGATATAAAACTCTAGAAAAAGATATAAAAACAACTCAAAATATTCGAAATCACACAAGTCAACTTAGAATATCGATACGAATAAAATATCAAAAAATTTAATTCGTAAACGTCAGAAAAATATAAAAATCAAGAAAAAGACATAAAAACACAAGAAAAACTTTCCGAATCGAACCTATCACGTTAGAATATCTATACAGATAAAATATCAAAATTTCACATTTTTTCGTGACAACCCAAAAAATATCAAAAATTTTAATTCGTAAACGTCTGAAAATAAAAATATTAAGCAAAAGGTAGAAAAACACCTCAAAAATTACCAAATCGCACCTGTCACCTTAGAATATCGATACAAATAAAATATCAAAATTTCATAGTTTTCTGAGACTGCCCAAAAAATTTACTTCGTAAACTTCTGAAAAATATAAAAATCAAGATAAAGATATAAAAACACCTCCAAAAATTCCCGAATAAGACAAGTCATCTTAGAATATCAATACAAATAAAATATTAAATTTTCACATTTTTTCGTGACTAACAGAAAAATATCAAAAAATTTAATTCGTAAACGTCTGAAGAATATAAAAATCAAGAAAAACACATAAAAACACCTCAAAAAAATTCGGAATCGCACCAATCACCTTAGAATATCGATACGAATAAAATATCAATAATAAATATTATTTCTTGAGTCCCCAAAAAATATCAAAAATTTTAATTCGTAAGCGTCAAAAAATATAAAAATCAAGTAAACGACATAAAAATATCTCAAAAAATTCTTGAATCGCACCAGTCACCTTAAAATATCAATATGAATAAAATAGCAAAATTTAACATTCTTAGTGACTACCCGAAAGTTATCAAATATTTTAATTCGTAAACGTCCTAAAAATATAAAAATGAATAATAATAAATAAAAACACCACAAAATTTTTTCGAATATCACCAGTCACCTTAGAATCTCGGTATGAATAAAACATTAAAATTTCACATTTTTTCGTGACTGCCCAAGAAATATCAAAGATTTTAATTTGTAAACGTCCGAAAAATATTAAAGTTAAGAAAAAGACATAAAAACAACTCAAAAAATTCTCGAATCGCACATGTCACCTTAGAATATCGATATGAAAAAAATTAAAAAAATTCAAATTTTGTCGTGACTGCCTGAAAAATATCAAAAAATTTAATTCGTAAAAGTCCGAAAAAGTTAAAAATCAAGAAAAAGGAATAAAGCACCTCAAAAAAATCTTGAGTCGCACCAGTCACCATAGAATATCTATACGAATAGAATATCAAAATCTAAAAAAAATTCGTGACTGCCTGAAAAATATCAAAAATTTTAATTCGAAAACGTCGAAAAAACATATAAATCAAAACAAAGACATAAAAACACCTCAAAAAATTCCCGAATCGCACCAGTCAACTTAGAATATCAATACGAAAAAAATATCAAAATTTCACATTTTTTTGTAACTCTCTGAAAATTATCAAAAAATTTAAATCTTAAATGTCCGAAAAATAAAAAATTCAAGAAAAAGACATAAAAACACCTCTAAAAAAATTCGAATCGCACCAGTCTCCTTTTAATATTACTACAAACAAAATATCAAAATTTCAAATTGTTTCGTGACTCCCCGAAAGATATCAAAAATTTTAATTCTTAAACGTCTGAAAAATATAAAAATCAAGAAGAAAACATAAACACACCTCAAAAAAAATAATTCGTGACTGCCTGAAAAAATATCAAAAAATTTAATTTGTAAATGTCTAAAAAATATATAAAAAAAGAAAGATACGTAAAAATACCTCAAAATTTTTAGGAATCGCACCAGTAACCATAAAATATCAATACGAATAAAATTTAAAAATTTCAAATTTTTTCGTGACTGCCCAAAAAATATCAAAAATTGTAATTCGTAAACGTCTGAAAATTATTTAAATGAAGAAAAAGACATAAAATCATCTCAAAAAATTCTCGAATCACACACGTCAGCTTAGAATATTGATACGAATAAAATATAAAAAATTTAAATTTTTTCGTGACTGCGTGAAAAATATCAAAAATTTTAATTCTTAAACGTCCGAAAAGTATAAAAATCAATAAAAAGAAATAAAAACACCTCAAAAAATTCATGAATCGCAATACTCACCTTAGAATATCGATACGAATAGAATATCAAAATCTAAAATTTTTTCGTGACTTCTTGAAATATTTCAAAGAATTTAATTCGTAAACATTGGAAAACATAAAAATCAAGAGAAAGACATAAAAACACCTCAAACAATTTTCGAATCGCGCCAGTCAACTTAGAATATCGATACGAATAAAATATCAAAATTTCACATTTTTTTGTTACTCTCCAAAAAATATCAAAATTTTTAATTATTAAATGTCCAAAAAATATAAAAATCAAGAAAAAGACATAAAAACACCTCAAAAAATTCTCGAATCGCACCAGTCCCCTTAAAATATTGCCACGAATAAAATATCAAAATTTTATATTTTTTGTGACTCCTTGAAAGATATCTAAAATTCTAATTCGTAAACGTCCGAAAAATATGAAAATCAAGAAAAAAACATAAACACACCTCCAAAAATTTCGAAATCGCAGTTGTCACTTTAGAATATCGATACGAATAGAATATCAAAATTTCACATTTTTTCGTGACTGCCTGAAGAATATCAAAAATTTTAATTTGTAAACGTCTAAAAAATATTTTTAAAAAATAATAAAAACACATAAAAACACCTCAAAAAAATTTGGAATCGCACCAGTCACCTTAGAATATCAACACGAATAAAATATCAATTTTTTTCATTTTTTAGTGAATGCCCAAAAAATATCAAAAATTTTAATTCATAAACATCCGAAAAATATAAAATCTAGAAAAAGATATAAAAACACCTCAAAAAATACTCAAATCGCATCTGTTACCTTAGAATATCGATACGAATAGAATATCAAAATTTCACATTTTTTCGTGACTGCCTGAAAAACATCAAAATTTTTAATTTGTAAACGTTCGAAAAATATAAAAATCAAGAAAAAGACATAAAAACATTCCAATCGATACGAATAAAAAATCAAAATTTCAAATTTTTCGTGATTGCCCAAATAATATCAAAAATTTTAATACGTAAACGTTCGAAAAATATAAAAATCAAGAAAAAGACAAAAAAACATTTCAAAAAATACCCGAATCTCCCATGTCACATTAGAATATCGATAGAAATATAATATCAAATTTTCACATTTTGTCTTTACTACACAAAAAATATCAAAAAATTTAATTCGTAAACATCCGAAAATATAAAAGTCAAGAAACATACAGAAAACACCGCAAAAAATTCTCGAATTGTACTAGTCACCTTAGAATATCGATACAAATAAAATATCAAAAATTCACATTTTTTCGTGATTGACCCAAAAATAACAAAAAATTTAATTCGTAAACGTCTGAAAAAATATAAGAATCAAGAAAAAAATAAAAACACTTCAAAAAGTTCCAGAATTGCACTAGTCACCTTAGAATATCGATACAAATAACATATCAAAATTTTGTAGTTTTTGTGACTGCAGGAAAAATATAAAAAAATTTAATTTATAAACGTCCAAAAATATAAAATTAAGAAAAAGACATAAAAACACCTCAAAATATTCCTGAATCGCACCAGTCCCGTTAGAATATCGATAGAATGTCAAAATTTCAAATTTTTTGTAACTGTCCGACAAATTTTAAAAAATTTAATTTGTAAACGTCCGAAAAATGTAAAAATTAAGAAAAAGACATAAAAACAACTCAAAAAATTCCCGAATAGCACCAGTCACCTTAGAATATCGATACAAATAGATATCAAAATTTCACATTTTTCGTGACATACCGAAAAATATCAAAAATTTTAATTTGTAAACGTTCAAAAAATATAAAAATCAAGAAAAAGACATAAAAACACCTCAAAAAATTCCCGAATCGCACCAGTCAACTTAGAATATCGACATGAATAAAATATTAAAATTTCACATTTTTACGTGACTCACTGAAAAATATCATAAATTTTAATTTGTAAACATTCGATAAATTTAAAAATTAAGAAAAAAATATAAAAACACCTCAAAAATTCCTGAATCGCACCAGTCACCTTAAAATATTGAGACGAATAAAATGTCAAAATTTCACATTTTTTCGTGATAACCCGAAAAATATCAAAAATTTTAATTCGTAAACATTCAATAATATTAAAAATCAAGAAAAAGACATAAAAACACCTCAAAAAATTCCCGAATCTCTCATGTCACCTTAGAATATCAATACAAATAAAATATCAAAATTTCAAATTTTTTCGTGACTGCCTGGAAAATATCAAAAAAAAATTATTCGTAATGGTTTGAAATATTTAAAAATCAAGAAAAAGACATAAAAATACCTCATTAAAATCCCAAATCGTATCAATCACCTTAGAATATCGATACGATAAAATATCAAAATTTCACATATTTTCGTGACTGCCCGAAAAATATACCAAATTTTAATTCGTAAATATTCAAAAAAATATAGAAATCATGAAAAAGACATAAAAACACCTCAAAAATACCTGAATCGCACCTATAACCTTTGATTATCGATACTAATAAATATCAAAATTTCACATCTTTTTGTAACTGACCGAAAAATATCAAAATCAAGAAATAGATATAAAAACACCTCAACAAATTCCCGAATCGCAACAATCAGCTTAGAATATCAATACGAATAAAATATAAAAATTTCACATATTTTTTCATGACAGCCTGAAAAATATCAAAAATTTTAGTTCGTAAACGTTCGAAAAACATAAAAATCAAGAGAAAGACATATAAACACCTCAAAAAATTCCCGAATCGCACCAGTCACCTTTGAATATCAATACAAATAAAATATCAAAATTTCATATTTTTTCGTGACTCCCCGAAAAAAAATCAAAATTTTTTATTCTTAAATGTTTGAAAAATATAAAAATCAAGAAAAAGACATAAAAACACCTCAAAAAATTCCGAATCGCACAAGTCACCTTAGAATATCTATACGAATAAAATATCAAAATTTCAAATTTTTCGTGACTCCCCAAAAAATATTTAAAAATTTAATTCGTAAACGTCCGAAAAATATAAAAATCAATAAAAAGACATAAAAACATGTCAAAAAATTCCCGAATTGCACCAGTCACCTTAAAATATCGATACGAATAAAATATTAAAATTTCATATTTTTTCATGACTGCCCAAAAAATAAAAATAAAATTAATTTGTGTTCCGAAAAATATAAATATCAAGAAAAGGACACAAAAATACATTAAAAAATTCATGTATAGCACCAGTCACATTAGAATATCGATACGAATAGAATATCAAATTTCTCATTTTTTCGTGACTCCCCAAAAAAATTCAAAAATTTTAATTCGTAAACGTCCAAAAAATATAAAAATCAAGGAAAAGACATAAAAACACCTCAAATATTTTTTGAATCGCACCAGTTACCTTAGAATATCAATACGAATAAAATATCAAAATTTCACATTTTTTCGTGACTTCTCGAAAAATATCAAAAAATTTAATTCTTAAACGTTAGAAAAATATAAAAATCAAGAAAAAGACATAAAAACACCTCAAAAAATTCTTCAATCGCACTAGTCACCTTAGAATATCAATAAACCATGTACCATCATGGGTAGAAAGGATCATACTTTTTAGATGATTCCTTAGTGCTTTTTAGCATAGACTAGTGGATCCACTTAGTTAAGGTGTTCTATATGACAACAAAGTATATGACAGTTCTGGCAGCGTAGGCAAGACGTTGTATCATCACTTAGTCTCACAATGGTGGTTGTCGGTTAGAGAAACTCCCACAGTATTATATTACTTTTATGTAATTGAAGTTTTTATTGCATTTCTTTAACAAATTGAATTACTACCTCCTGTTTTAAATGCTTTGTATAAACTGCACTTTATTGTTTTTTTACTTTGCGTTTGAGTTGAGTTATTCATGAGTCGAGTAAAACCAAGGTAAGTGTTCCTTTCAGATTCCTTTCAAGCTTATGTTATGTTTAGTATTCCCCTTGCATACTCGTACATTCAATGTACTGATGCAAGTTGGCCTGCATCGTATTATGATGCAGACACAAGTAACTAGGATCTGCATCCAGCGCATCGTTGATCCAGTTGAGCACTCAGAGTCAGTTGATGAGCCTCCTTTCTTTCTGTAGGACTCATTTTACATTGATTTTTTTTTAGTATTTTTCAGTTGTTAGGATGATCTGGGGTCTTGTCCCAACATCCCTCTTTGTTTTAGAGGCTTCATAGACAGTTCATAGTCTTTTGTCTTTACGTTATTATTTCGTATGTTAAGACTTGAGTTGCCATTTTGGCTAAGTCGAATGTTTATCCTTAAACATTCCAAGTTTATTTTGAGACAATTGTTAAAGTTGCATTGAATCCTTGTATTAATGCTTTAATTCTTCCGCTGAGTAAGTAAGCTAGGCCAAGGGTTCGCTTGGGGCCAGTAATGGTTCTCGAGTGCCGGCCATGCCAGGGTATCTGCTCGGGGGGTGACAAACTTAGTATTAGAGCATAGAGTTCAAGAGTCCTAGGGAGTTTATGAAGCCGTGTCTGTAGAGTCCTAGTTATCGGTGTGAAGCGCACCACATCTATAATTAAGAGGCTGTAACACTTAGGAAATTTTCTCACTTCTTTAAGACTCATTTCGTGCGTTAGAGTTTGATCTCTAAAAAGTTTCTTCTAACTCGTGCTTGCGCGTGTTTTTAGTTAATCATGCCTCCACGAAGAGCTGTCTGAGGTCGTCCTGCTAGGAGAAATATTGAGGAGCAAGGGGTACCTAATGCACCTGAAGTGCAACCCTAAAGAGAAGTCATGAATGCTGAGTTCAGGGAAGTGATTCGAATGTTAAGCCAAGCTGTGACTAACTAAGTTGGGCAATAGAGAGGGGATAGACAAGAAGAGGCTGATACTTCAAGGATCCAAGAGTTCTTGAGGATAAATCCTCCAAGTTTCACTGGTTCAAGCACTACAAAGGATATAGAAAATTTTGTAGAGGAACAACAAAAGGTATTTGGCGTTATGCACGTTGCCGATCCTGAGTGAGTGCAACTAGCTGCATACCAACTGAAGAATGTTGCTAGGACTTGGTTTGACCAATGGAAAATGAACAGGCCTGAGGATGCACCAATTTTGACTTGGGCAAGGTTTGATGAGGCTTTCTTGGGGCGTTTCTTTCTCTGAGAATTGAGAGAGGTTAAGGTACGAGAGTTCCTTACCCTTAAGCAAGATTCACTAAGTGTTCATGAGTACAACTTGAAGTTCACCCAACTTTCCCGATATGCTCCGGAGATGGTTGCGGATATGAGAAGTAGGATGAGTCTTTTTGTTGCTGGGTTGTCCCATCTGTCAAGCAAAGTGGGCAAAACAGCCATGCTAATTGGGAACATGGATATAGCAGGGTTAATGGTCTATGTGCAACAGGTTGAGGGATAGGGAGGAGTTTAGAAATAAGAAAGCGAAGAGAGGGAATGAGTCCAGGCAGCAGAAGAGTAATGCGAACCGGTCTTCATTTCAGTAAAAGAAAAAGGGACCTGCTCCATCATCTGCTAGTGCACCTCCACCAAGGAACAAATGTGAGTACAATAGTCAGAATTCCCAGCATTTTAAAGCCAGACCTGCACAGTCTCAAGGTAGTGTGGCACAAGGAGGTAATTGGGCTCCTGCATGTGCTAAGTGTGGTAGGACTCACCCAGGTAAATGTCATGATGGCTCTACAGGTTGTTTCAAGTGTGGATAAGAGGGTCACTTCATGAAAGAGTGCCCTAAGAACCGGCAAGGTATTGGGAGTCAGGGCAATAGATTCCAATCTTCATTAGTTGCTCCACCAGACAGAGTTGCACCTAGATGAGCTACTTCCGGTACTGGCGGAGGAGCAAACCGCCTTTATGAGATCACTAGTCGTCAAAAGCAAGAGAATTCTCCAGATGTTGTCACTGGCCTGGTATAACAAAAGTCTTTACTCTTGATGTTTATGATTTTCTAGACCCATGAACAATTTTATCTTTTGTGACTCCTTATGCTGCAAATAATTTTGATGTTCTTCCTCAGAAACTTTGTGAACCCTTTTGTGTTTCTACACCTGTTGGGGAGTCTATTCTAGCTGAGTGAGTATATCGTGATTGTGTCATTTCCATCAATCATAAAGAGACCATGACTGATTTAGTTGAGTTAGACATGGTAGATTTTGATGTCATTCTAGGTATGGATTGGCTTCATGCCTGTTATGCCTCTATTGATTGTAGAACTCGAGTTATTAGGTTTCAAATTACTAATGAGCCAGTTATAGAGTGGAGTAGTAGCTCAACAGTGCCTAAGGGTCGTTTCATTTTGTACCTTAAGGCGAGAAAGTTAGTATCCAAGGGTTGTGTCTATCACTTAGTCTGAGTTAATGACTCTAGAGTTGAGATACCTCCTATTCAGTCAGTTTCAGTAGTAAGTAATTTCCAGAAGTCTTTCCAAATGATCTACCCGGAGTCCCTCCCGAGAGAGAAATAGACTTCGGTATAGATATTCTTCCAGATACTTGTCCTATCTCTATTCCTCCATATAGAATGGCACCAGCAGAGTTGAAAGAGCTAAAAGAATAGTTGAAAGATCTCCTTGATAAGGGCTTTATTCAACCAAGTGTCTCACCTTGGGGTGCTCCGGTCTTATCTGTGAGAAAGAAAGATGGTTCCTTTAGGATGTGTATAGATTATCGTCAGTTGAACAAGGTTACCATCAAGAATAAGTACTCTCTTCTGAAAATTGATGATCTTTTCGATCAGTTTCAGGGTGCTTTTTGTTTTTCTAAGATAGACCTCAGATCAATCTACCATCAGTTGAAAGTAAGGGAATGTGATATTCCAAATATAGCATTCAGGACCCGTTATGGTCATTATGAGTTTTTGGTCATGTCGTTTGGTTTAACCAATGCACCTGCACCGTTCATGGACATTATGACTAGAGTATTCAAACCTTATTTAGATATGTTTGTTATTGTGTTCATCGATGACATTCTAATCTATTCGAGGAATGAAGAAGATCATGCTAGCCATCTCAGAATAGTCCTCCAAACTCTAAAGGATAAGGAGTTGTATGCTAAGTTCTCTAAGTATGAGTTTTGGCTTGAGTCTGTGGTATTCCTAGGCCACATTGTTTCCGGTGATGGGATTAAAATTGACACTAAAAAAATAGAAGCAGTGCAGAATTAGCCTAGACCCACATCTCTAACTGATATTAGGAGTTTCTTGGGGTTGGCTGGATATTATAGAAGGTTCTTCAAGGGATTTTCATCAATTTCATCTCCTTTGACTAAGTTAACTCTGAAAACAGTGAAGTTTCAATGGTCTGAAGCTTGTGAGAAAAACTTTCAAAAATTGAAAAAGCGGTTGGCTACTACCCTAGTATTAACCTTACCGGAAGGTACGAAAGACTTTGTAGTATATTGTGATGCTTCTAGAGTTGGTTTGGGTTGTGTGTTGATGCAGAATGGCAAAGTTATAGCTTATGCCTCCAGACAACTTAAGGTTTACGAGAGGAACTACCCAACCCATGACTTAGAGTTGGATGCCATATTATTTTCTTTAAAAATATGGCATCATTATCTTTATGGTGTTCATGTAGATGTGTTCACTGATCATAAGAGCCTTCAATATGTGTTTAGTCAGAAAGAGCTTAATCTTAGACAAAGGAGGTAGTTATAATTACTCAAGGATTATGATATGAGTATCCTTTATCACCCAGGTAAGGCTAATGTTGTTGCTGATGCCTTGAGTAGATCATTTATTGGTAGTACCACCCATTTTAAGGAAGATAAGAAATAGTTGGCGAAATATGTGCATAGACTTGCACGATTAGGAGTTCGACTAATGGATTCCACAGAAGGAGGAGTGGTGATGGTGAATGGGGATGAATCCTCATTAGTGTCAGAAGTAAGAGAGAAGCAAGACCAAGATCCCATTTTGCTTGAATTGAAGGCAAATGTTCATAAGCAAGTAATGGCTTTTGAACAAGGGGGAGATGCTATATTGATGTATCAATGTAGGTTGTGTGTACCAAGGGTGGATGAACTTCAAGAAAGAATTATGGAGGAGGCTCATAGCTCCAGATATTCTATCCATCTGGGTTCCACAAAGATGTATTGTGACTTGAGAGAAGTCTATTGGTGGAGTAGTATGAAGAAGGGCATTGCAAAATTTGTTTCTAAGAGTTCAAATTGCCAACAAGGCCTGGTGGTATGGCTCAGAATATAGAGATTCCGAAATGGAAGTAGGAGATGATTAATATGGATTTCATCACAGGTTTGCCAAGGTCTCGCAAGCAACATGATTCTATTTGGGTGATTATAGATCGAATGACTAAATCAACCCACTTTTTGGCGGTAAAGACTACCCATTCAGCAGAAGATTATACCAGATTATATATTCAAGAGGTAGTAAGACTTCATGGATTCCCTGTTTCGATTATATCACATAGAGGTGCACAATTTACTACACAGTTTTGGAAGTCATTCCAGGAAAGGCTTGGGTTCAAAGGTGAACTTGAGTACTGCCTTTCATCCTTAGACTGATGGTCAAGCAGAGCGCACCATTCAGACATTAGAAGATATGCTGAGAGCTTTCGTGATTGATTTCAAAAGTAATTGGGATGATCACCTACCTCTCATCGAGTTCGCTTACAACAATAGTTACTACTCTAGTATCCAAATGGCTCCTTATGAAGCTCTTTATGGGAGAAGATGTAGATCTCCAATTGGATGGTTTGAAGTTAGTGAAGCCGTGTTGATAGGACCAGACTTAGTTCATCAAGCTATGGAGAAAGTAAAGGTTATTCAAGAGAGGTTGAAAACAGCGTAAAGTCGTCAGAAATCCTACACAAATGTTAGGAGAAGGGAGTTAGAGTTCGAAGTAGATTATTGGGTTTACTTGAAAGTTTCACCCATAAAGGGTGTTATGAGATTTGGTAAAAAGGGGAAGCTTAGTCCCCGGTATATTGGCACTTACAGAATATCCAAAAGGGTTGGTAATGCAGCTTATAAATTGGATATACCACAAGAATTAACAGCGGTCCATTCTGTGTTTCATGTTTCCATGTTGAAAGAGTGCATGGGTGATCTTTCACTTATCATACCAACTGAAGATATTGGTATTAAGGATAGCTTATCCTATGAGGATATTCCGGTTTAGATTCTAGATCGTCAAGTCCACAAGTTGAGGACTAAGGAAGTAGCATCAGTCAAAGTCCTTTGGAGGAACCAGTTTGTTGAGGAAGCTACTTGGGAACATGATGAGGATATGAAAAAGAGATATCCACATCTCTTTGAGCTCGGAGAAATTCCAGACCAAGGTACTAATTCTCTTCTTAGTACTTTTTAATTTATATACTTGATGTGTTAGATTTGCTCGTTATATGTTTGAGCTGAATGTTAGATGTTACACTCTTAGCCTACTAAGAGTAATCTCATTCGAGGACGAATGTTCCCAAGGGGGAGATATTGTAACATCCCACAACTAGAAAGAGCTAGAATTAGAAAGAGTCAATTTTGGAAAGAATGAAAAATCTGGAAAATTGACTAAGTTAAGTTAAGTGTGGGTTTTTGGTCAACTTCAAATGATCATAACTCCTAGATCAAGATGATTTAGGTGTGTTTCCATATACCGTAAGAAAGATCTTTGAATTATATTTCCAATGCCGCCGAGTTTGCGCGATCCCGAGTTCATATGAGTGAGATATACCCATTTGAAGTTGGGCTGTTTGGATGAGGAAAGTCCAATCCGGATTTTGGAAGGGTATTTTGGTCTTTTCAATACCCAATTAAATAATTTCATTTTTGGTAATTACTTAGGGGTCTAAACTGAAGTTGGTCAATTTACGCTTTTGAAATTTGAGTTAGGGTTTTGAGAGAAGAGAAAAAAAGAGGAAAAAAGAGGAGAAAGAGCAAGAATCGTTAAGATCTTCAAGAATCGCTTGTGGATTTCGTCAAGGGGTGATCCCTACGAGGTATGTGAGACTTTCATAGCATTGGGTTCGTTCACCCACACGCCAAACATGTTTATTTCAGCAAGAATTTGTCCTAAAAAGGGTTAAGAGTTTGATGTTCTTGATATGTGTCTTGAATGTGCTTTCGTTCTTGAATTGGGATGAATTAAGGAGTTCTTGAGATTATTGCGTCAAATTATAGAGTTGTTTTGAGTTAGGTTCTTGTGTACATTCACTGGGTATCTGAATCTAACGAGAATTTGAGAAACGTAGTCGAATTTAGGCGAATTGGGGCTGAAAAATGAAGAAGAAAAAAGTTGGGCGAATCTGGGTACCAGGTCCAGTTGCGGACCTATTCCTCAGATTTTGGGAAAAGTCTCTTCGCGTCGTGGAGCGGACACGGACCGTTTTACCTAAAAAAAAATTTGCGACCAAATAACTAAATGCATCTCCGCATCGCGGACTTTCTTTCAGGCAGTAATTTCTTGATCATTTTTCATGTTTAGCTATCTAAAATCTTTCCTAAACATCATGAGATCTTTCCTATCACAAATCACAATCCTGAAATCCATAAATTCAAATTCAAGGAAAGTTAAGAGTCAAGTCAAGTTGAGTTCAAAGAGTTTACCAAAAGTCTTTCACAAACGTTTTAACTTTGTTTAAAGACTTAAGCTTTTAGTTGAGTAAATAGTAAGAGTAAAGTTCATTCTTCAAAGATTATACGGGAACTAAGTATCCCCAAGAGTTAAAATGTTTTCACATTTGAGCAAGAAAGGAAACACTGATTTCCAAGAGAGCTTTGAGGTTAAGTTTTAAGTAATTATCTCAAACCAAAGAAAAAGTTTTGTTTTTCCAAACATATGAGTTAAGTATATTTTGGGAGTAGTATTGAGCACCGATATGAGGACGCGAGTTCATAATAACTCAAGTCTCCATAAACCATGTAGCCTAAGTGATGATACATCGTCTTGCCTACAGTATTAGATTACTTTTATGTAATTGAAGTTGTTATTGCATTTCTTTAACAAATTGAATTGCTACCTTCTGTTTTAAATGCTTTGTATAAACTGCACTTTATTGTTATTTTTACTTTGCGTTTGAGTTGAGTTATTCATGAGTTGAGTAAAGTCAAGGTAAGTGTTCCTTTCAGATTCCTTTCAAGCTTATGTTATTTTTAGTATTCCCTTTGCATACTCATACATTCAATGAATTGATTCCAGTTAGCCTCCATCGTATTATAATGCAGACACAGGTAACCAGGATTAGCATCCAACGCCTCGTTGATCCAATTGAGCACTCAGAGTCAATTGGTAAGCCTCCTTGCTTTCCGAATGACTTCTTTTACATTGCTTTTTTTTTTGTATTTTTTAGTTGTTAGGATGATCAGGAGTCTTGTCCTGACATCCCTCTTTGTTTTAGAGGCTTCATAGACAGTTAGTAGTTGTTTTGTGTTTACATTATTATTTCGTATGTTAAGACTTGAGTTGCCATTTTGGCTAAGTCGAATGTTTATCCTTAAACGTTCCAAGTTTATTTTGAGACAATTGTTAAGTAAGCCATGCCAATGATTCGCTTGGGGACAACAATGGTTCTCAAGTGCCAGCCACGTCCAGGGTGTAGGCTCGAGGCGTGACATTTTTTGAGGTGTTTTTATGTCTTTTTGTTGATTTTTATATTTTTTGGACGTTTACGAATTAAATTTTTTTGATATTTTTCGGACATTCACGAAAAAATGTGAAATTCTAAAATTTTATTCGAATTGATATTCTAAGGTGACGAGTGCGATTTGGAATTTTTTGAGGTGTTTTTATGTCTTTTTCTTCATTTTTATATTTTTCGGATGTTTACGAATTATTTTTTTTTATATTTTTTGGTGCAGTAACGAAAAAATGTGAAATTTTGATATTTTATTCGTATCGATATAAGGTGACACATGCAATTCGGGAATTTTTTGAGGTGTTTTTACGTCATTTTCTAGATTTTTATATTTTTCAAACGTTTACGACTTAAAAATTTTGATATTTTTTGAGCAGCCAAGAAAAAATGTGAAAATTTGATATTTTATTCGTATCGATATTCTAAGGTGACAAGTACAATTAGGGAATTTTTTGAGGTGTTTTATGTCTTTTTCTTTATTTTTATATTTTTCGGACGTGTATGAATTAAATTTTTGGATATTTTTTGGGCAGTCATGAACAAATCTAAAATTTGGATATTTTATTCCTATCAATATTCTAAGGTGACTGGTTCGGTTTAAGAATTTTTTGAGGTGTTTTTTTGTCTTTTTTTTATTTTTATAATTTTCGGACGTTTACGAATTAAAATTGTTGATATTTTTCGGTGCAAAAATGAAAAAATGTAAAATTTTGATATTTCATTTGTATCGATATTCTAAGTTGACAGGTGCGATTGGGAATTTTTTGAGGTGTTTTTATGTCTTTTTCTTGATTTTTATTATTTTCGGACGTTTACGAATTAAAATTTTTGATATTTTTGTGTAGTCACAAAAAATGTAAAATGTTGAAATTTTATTTGTATCGATATTCTAAGTTGACAGGTGCGATTCGGGAATTTTTTGAGGTGTTTTTATGTTTTTTTTCTTGATATTTATATTTTTTCGGACGTTTACGAATTAAAATTTTGATATTTTATTCGTATCAATATTCTTATGTGAAAACTGCGATTCGATAATTTTTTGAGCTTTTTCTATGTCTTCTTCTTGATATTTAATTTTTCAGAAGTTTACAAATTACATTTTTTGCTATTTTTCGGGCAGTCACGAAAAAATGTGAAATTTTGAAATTTTATTCATTTCGATATTCTAAGATGACAGGTGCGATTCGGGAATTTTTTGAAGTGTTTTTATGTCTTTTTCTTAATTTTTATATTTTTCAAACGTTTACCAATTAATTTTTTTTGATATTTTTCAGGTAGTCACTAAAAATGTGAAATTTTGATATTTTATTCGTATTAATATTCTAAGGTGACAGGTGAGAATCGGGAATTTTTTAGGGTGTTTTTATGTCTTTTGCTTGATATTTATTTTTTTCGAACGTTTACGAATTAAAATTTTTGATATTTTTTGGGCAGTCACGAAAAAATTCGAAAGTTTGATACTCTATTCGTATCGTTATTTTGAAGTGACTGGTATGATTCAGCATTTTTTTAGGTGTTTTTATGTCTTTTTCCTGATTTTTATATTTTTCGGACGTTTACGAATTAAAATTTTTGATATTTTTTGAGAAGTAACGAACAAATGTGAAATTTTTATATTTTATTCGTATCGATATTCTAAGGTGACATGTGCGATTCGGGAATTTTTTGAGGTGTTGTTATATCTTTTTCTTGATCTTTATATTTTTTGGATATTTACGAATTAATATTTTTGATATTTCTCGAGCAGTCAAGAAAAAATGTGAATTTTTTATATATTTATCAGTATCGACATTTTATGGTGACTAGTGAGATTCAAAAAAATTTTGAGGTGTTTTTATGTCATTTTCTTAATTTCTATATTTTTCAGACGTTTACGAATAAATTTTTTTGATATTTTTCAGGTAATCATGAAAAAATATGTAGTTTTGATATTTTATTCGTATCGATATTCTAATGTGACATGTGCGATTCGGGAATTTTTTGAGGTGTTTTTATGTCTTGTTCTTAATTTTATATTCTTTGAACGTTTATGAATTAAAAAATTTCATATTTTTCGGTGCAGTCATGAAAAAATGTGAAATTTTGATATTTTTTCTATCGATATTCTAAGGTGACTTGTGCGATTCAGGAATTTTTTGAGGTGTTTGTATGTCTTTCTTGATTTATATATTTTTCGGACGTTTACAAATTAAAATTTTTGATATTTTTTGAGCCGTCACGAAAAATTGTGAAATTTAGATATTTTATTCATATTGATATTCTAAGGTGACAGGTGCAATTCAGAATTTTTTTGGGGTGTTTTTATGTCTTTTTCTTGATTTATATATTTTTTGGATGTTTACAAATTAAAATATTTGATATTTTGCGGCAGTCACGAAAAAATGTGAAATTTTGATATTCCTTTTGTATCGATATTTTAAGGTGACTGGTGCGATTCAGGAATTTGTTGAGGTGTTTTTATGTATTTTTATTAATTTTTAATTTTTTTGAATGTTTACAAATTAAATTTTTTATAATTTTCAGGCAGCCACGAAAAATGTGAAATTTTGATATTTTATTCGTATCGATATTCTAAGGCGACTGGTGTGATTCAGGAATTTTTTGAGGTGTTTTTA
>JAJOOI010010271.1:0-29816 GCA_029582585.1 Solanum bukasovii | reverse complement strand
TTTTAAAATTGCTCCACACCATTTAAATATTGCGGTAACGCTCTATTTCCAATAAGTATCCAACTTTTATCCATTATATACTTACCTAGAACAATTTTAAATCAATTAATATAAAGTTATATGATTTTTTAATCAAAAAATAAAGAAAGAAAATATTAGAGAAAAAATTCATATTATAAAAGGTCAATATAAAAACAGAAAGTGGTTTTAAGACCAGTAATTCTTTTTTGTATATCCACATCTACGAACATCTTCAGAAATCATTCATATATCTACAACCTCTCAAAAAATAGTTAATATTAGAATAGCAAAACAATTTAAATTCAAATCTACATGTGATATTTCAATATCAATATAAGCAACTTAAAAGAAAGATGGCTTAATAAAGGAGTGGTGCAACTATGAAACTATAGGAGTTGGAAATACATCTCTTACTCAAGATAACTTGATGAAAAAAGGGATTACTATCTGTCCCAGAT
Source organism: Solanum bukasovii (assembly GCA_029582585.1). NCBI lineage: Eukaryota > Viridiplantae > Streptophyta > Magnoliopsida > Solanales > Solanaceae > Solanum > Solanum bukasovii. Next base: position 29,337 of record JAJOOI010010271.1, on the reverse strand, counting down.
GCTGCCTATGTGGGGAAACTACAGAAATAATTAATCACCTTTTCCTCCACTGAAAAATATTTGGTCAAGTATGGAGGATGTATTGTATGATCTTAATTACTGATAGAAATACACAAACTTACCAATTTCAAAAAGAAAAAATATGCTAAAGATAGCTATGCATGCAAGTTATCTGTCACATCTTGTCATATCTTAAGTGTGAATATAACAAGTTCATAGGCACCAATGGCAACAAGTTGGTAAATCAAATCTTCAGAGAAGCACATACACATGACCAAACTGTATTACATCAACATTACTTCAAAATGTAAGGAAGAACTGAAATAAAAGAGTAAATTACCACTGGAAATAGGTCGCAATATTGCTCCATCACCTACAACCTTAGCTTTAGTTGTGACAATATATGGAAGACGAGACCCTGCAGAAAAATAAACCATGCTAAGAATATCAGTATAATTAATCTAAATTCTTAGATTATTCAACCAAGCAAATACTGTCACCTACGATAAGAAAATAAAATTTCCTCTTGAGAGACCATACCTTAAAAGTAATGAGGTGTTAGAAGAAAATGTGCAATTTAGTACATGGAACATGCTTTCAGACGCTATTAAGAAAATTATACATATAGTAGCAACACAATGTATCATAAACATAATCGTTGACTTTGAACCATCAATGGGTGTGGAAATTCGACAATGAAGATCACGATGTCAAACTATACCAATAGATACCTAAGATAATTAACTCTTTTTTAAAAGGTGGAATAGACTAGTTTTTGGTCAAAAACTATATTTCCTAAAAGAATAAAAAGTAACAGCAGACACTAACTTAAACATATCTTTCCCTTAATTAGAAAACATAAGGCACACACATTAATTAATCAATATATAACAACACATACGTGATATTTTAAGGCAAACACATTAAGCTACATGTGATATTTTAAAATCAGTATAAAATTGTGCATTTTGACAGTTTCCTCCTTATCGCCATCTAAGAGCAAACAAGCAGCTTTGAGTTCTTCCACTGTTTGATGAATATTGTCTCTTGCTTCTTTAACACTCTCGTGTTTGGGATTAAGGCCAATCCCATGCAGTATCTAGTCAAGGTTTCCATGGGGATGTTATAATGGTTAGGAAAGATGGAGCACATCATGAACAAACGCTTGCACAAGTTGTTTGGCAAGAAATCGTAGTTGCCTTTTTCCACAATATTCTGATTTATAGACACGAGCCTTACCTTCATTTGGAATCTGAATTCATATCATATGTTTTCATTGGATCTTAGGCATTCTTAGGCATCCAATTATCTAACTCCGCCATCCAATTGTGAAGTCCATCTGTTTTTCTGATTTATAAGATCGAGCATACACTTTCCAGATAAAGCTTATTTAGATTTTGCAAAACTGAAATTGTGCAGATGGTCTACTATCACTCTGGCGGGCTTCGTGTCAATCAGAACCTGTATGAGTCAGGAAAGGTTTGCCTTAGCCTCTGTAAAAACATGGACGGGCTCTGGAATTGAAGTGTGGAACCCCAAAATTTCCACGATTCTACAAGCTCTCCTCTCTCTTCAAGCTCTTGTGCTCAATGAAAAGCCTTATTTCAATGAGGCTGGATATGATGCACAGATTGGTAAAGCTGACGGTGAAAAGAACTTTGTAAGCTATAATGAAAATGCTTTTCTTGTTACCTGGAAGTCCATGTTATACCTGCTCCACAACCCACCCAAGGTAAATGAATTATATTTCAAGTTTTCCAAAATTATTCATGTCATTTAGATTTCAGATAAAAGATGTACAGAAGAACTAAAAACTGGAATTTGGATTGGGTTAAATGAAATGTTGTTCTCTTATCATAGTCAACCAGATTGGGTTCCACTCCTTTCTCAAGCTCTTGCATCACTCCCTCTTTGTCACCAAGACCTGAATAGTGCAGAAGATAATAAGGACCTCTTGAGTCCATTCTTTGAGGTAGCATATGCTGCTCAAAATGTACCACTAACCAAAGTTAGTCTGTAGTACTAGAAAAACCTTTACTAGATAATCGAAAAGAAGAAAGCGCGACATGGAGACAACATCCGGTATGGAAAGCAGCGGGCAATCCCTAGCATTCCTCAACAATTTTCTTCCCTGTCTCTTCAAACCCAGATAATTTCTATAGAGGAATACAATCCCATCCCACTGATCTCACCAAAGCGACTAAATCAAAACAATTGAACTTTAACAAAGCTATTGTATTTTACAAAATAACCTAGGAGACTAAATCATAAGATAATCATATCCAAGAATTCACCAAACTTTGTGAAAAGAAACTAAATCATAAAGAAAACTCACCGGAGATAGAACTCAAGAACACTGATCTTCAGTGAAACACTTGAACAAAGATAAACCTAGTTTACGTTTTCCCCAAACCTGATGTAGAGGCGCAACTTTGTGGAAAAGAAAAAAAAAATTGGTGAACTTCTAAAAAGAAAAATTGGCGGAAACAAAAAAAACCCGCAATTGTATTGGCGGAAAACTAAAAAAAAAATCTAATTTTTGCCACAATGTATAAGTTATTGTGCAATTAAATACATTAGCAACAATAAAAAAATTATTGTTGCCAAATATTTTTTAAGATAGCAACAAATTACTTAAATTGTTGCCATTATTAAAGTTGGGCAACATTGTTGCAAAAACGTTGTTGCAATTTTTTAGTATTTGAAATTTATTATATTAATTATTATTAACAATAATAACATATTTGGCAACAACAAAAAAATTGTTGTTAAAAATTAAAAGATATACCAACAATTAAATCAAGTTGTTGCGATTTATCAATATAAGCCAACAATAATATAGTTGTTGCAAAAAAGTTGTTGCTAATTCCATAATTTCTTGTAGTGTATATATATATATATATATATATATATATAAGAAACGAGATAGTAGATTTGTATATGACATGTTGGACTATGGTTCCTTAGAGACTTTTTATGTGGAAAATAAAAGAGAACAAAACATGTTTTAGCTACCAATATCAGATTTCTACATATATTTTGTGTGGATATTAAAAATTTAATGGTAGTAAACACAAAATGTTGAATTTGGTTATTCATGAAAAATAATTTTCTATTTGTTATTAGTGTGCATGACGTCGCATGTAAAATTTTGATCAACAAATACCCATTTATAAAATAACAATAAGTTTTAATCAACCTCAAGAAATGTCTAGCATTTTCATGTCTGAGTATAACAACTTTTAAGATACAATAAACGAGACTTTAAGTCATATAAGATTTGAAAATCTATGTACTATGAATGCATTGATTTTAAACATATTCAAACCACTAAATATTACTTAAGACTTTCTAAAACCGTCGTCTTTACCTATACCTAAAATTACAAGAATTATGACCAAAGACAAAAGGTTAGTTGTATTTTTATTATTTTTTAATTAAATAAAATAACTTTAAAGGTATGATTTGGGTAAGCCCTATATCACCTAAAGTAAAAACATGAGGAGAGTGACATAGTTATACAAATTATAATTGAAACCTAAGCTTTACAATAATTGCTAGATTATAGTTGAGAAAATACTAAATCTTTATCCCTATTAATTGATAGAGTCTTAAACATATTTACTCAATGGTAATAAATTGAAGGTATAATAGGAAGAAAAATATTGTCCTTTCTTGATTTGTCAAAATGACAAATAAAAAGAAAATTAAATTAATAAATATTTGAAAAGTAAATAGAGACAGAGGGATTAAGAAACATTCCTATTTGACCTTTCAAATCCAGGAGATTTGAGTCATTGTTGTAACGACCTGACCCCGTCGTTATGGAAAAGCCAATGGGGAAAGAATTGGCGCCAGAAAACTTTTTGTAGTAACTTGGAATTTCCTAGCCTAGTCCAGATTTGGACGAAATCCGAGTCATGCGAGTCTAGAGAAATTTTGCATGACTTTACGGAGTCGAATTCCGGTGAGTAGAACTTTCAAAACTGATCTTAGTGTGAGCATGTAGTTCATGAGCGTCATAGGTTGGAGGTGTGTTGTGAAATGGGGGTTTGAAACTCTAGATCCGACGTTCTATCTCCGCGCAAGCCACTAGGGAGGAATTTCTTCCGCTAAGGCGGGGTCGCTGTGGTGGGTTGGGTCCCGCTATGGCGGGCCAGTCGTGAGTCAAGTCAGAATTAAACCCCAAAAACGTTTTTATTCTACAATTTTCGTTCTTGAGAGCTAGGAGACGAACCAGGGCAAGTTCTTGACAGTTTTCCACCTCCTTTAGCACCAAAGGTAAGGATTTTACTCCCCTAATCGGCTTTTCGATCCGTAGAATTTAGATTCTTGGTTAATTACTATTGGGTGTGGGTTTTTGAAGTGAATTGGATGGTGGGAATAAACCCTAGCTGCACCTTGGGATCATGGGGTTGGTCTTGGGATATTGGGTTTGTATAATCCGGGTAAATTAGACCTTTGACTATTGATCCTTGCATATATTAATTGTTTGTAGACCTAGAACAAGCGGAAAGAATTCAGAAAGGAAAAAATCAAGTTTCTTAGGAGGATTCAAGCTTGGTTTCGAGGTAGGTGATTGTTTGATTTCTTGTTTGTGTGATGTATGTTAGTAATTGCTTCATTGTAATGCATGTATGTATGTGAATTATTGCACTATTGATCACACCTAATGCAAATGAGTATGAATGAATGATTGTATTCCATAAAACAACACTTGATTGTATGATTATGAGAATGTACATTGTGATTGTGATTGTGGCTTGTTGAATGGATCGGGTGTTACGTTCCAACACACTAACTGGGATCGGATTTCACGTACCAACATACATATTGGATCGGGTGTCACGTTCCTGCACACTTATTAGGATCTGGTAACACGTTCCGGTGTACTAACAGTTTGGGTATGGGTTCCATGAGAGGAACATTGAATTGTCGTAATGACTTGTTAAAAATAATGTGGAATTGTAAGTTGTTCATGATTGATAATCGGTATATGTGTTTCTATTTTGTATATGCATGTTTCATTTGTTGTGACTGCTTGAATATGTTTCACTTACTAGAATAGCTGTATGATCCTACCAGGACATTGTGGTTGTGTGCTGATACTGCACTTGCTCTTTCTTTGTTGAGTATAAGGCATCTTTAGGTGGCAGCTGACAGACCTCATTTAGGAGATCACTGATCGAGATCGAATTCAAGGGTGAGCAAACTCTTCCAGGTTGCCATGAGTTCTCTATGGTTTAGTCCACTATTTTCGGACTCAGACTTTCTAGTTAGATATTCGTTTGTTTAGTTTCGGGGTTGCGCCCCCTTTGCTTAGAATCATTGAACTTTAGGGTTTTGGTACATTGACTTTCAGATTCTAGGGGTATTTTCTGCAATGTTTATTAACGAGGTGTTAGACTTTCAGAGTTTATGGGAACTCCACTTTATTTCTGCATTTAAACCTACTTCCATATATTTAAATGTTTAGTTCTTGGGTTACCTGATTAGTATTAATGGTTCTCCAATCGGAGGGTTAGTGTGGGTGTCAATCACGACGGTCTTAGTCATGAAAAATTTGGTATCAGAGCCATAGGTTCGTTGATCTCAGTGTACCAAAATGAGTCTAGTAGAGTCTTGCGGATCGGTACGGAGACGTCAGTACTTTTATTCAAGAGGCTATAAAACTTTAGGAAAATCTCTTTCTTTTCTCTTGTCGCCTTTCGTGCTATAACTTGATTCTAATTTGTATCTGGTAATCCAAATTGGCATCTAATCTCCTTCACTCTTCTTTCCACAGATGGTTAACACTCGCTTCAAGGGTGTCAGACCCGTAGCTCCCGTTAATAAGCCCGCTGAGGAGTCCGCAACAAGAGGCCGCAGTCGAGGTAGAGGTAGAAGAAGAGCAAGGATTAAAGGCCAAGGAAGGGTAGCACCTGCTAGGGGTGGAGATCCGATTGAGAATGCTCCTAGAAATGAGGATCCTCCTGCGCATCATGAAGAGATAGAAGAGAATGTGGAGGTCGAGAATGAGGAGGATGTTGGACAAGAGGAAGAGGTATAGGCTGACACTACAAGTATTCCTCCCTTAGACCTAGTATTATCTCAACAGATTATGACTTTTTTGAAAGGATTGGTTGGTCCTGGAGTTCTTCCCACAATTCAAGCAACTAAAACTCCCGCCAACCCCCCTTTGCTATTACTGTCCCCAAGGTGGATGGAACTGTAGGTACTGATGTCTTCTTCCGTCCTTTGCTGGGTCCTGTGATGACTGGTAATGAGAATGAGATGCTGACTAAGTTTCTGAAACTTAAGTCGCTAGTGTTACATGGTTCTGAGAGTAAGGATGCTTATGAGTTCATCTTGGATTGTTATAAGAGGCTGCATAAGTTGGGTATTGTCCAACAACATGGAGTAGAGCTTTTGACTTTCTAGCTTCAGGGTGAGGCTAAGTAGTGGTGGAAAGCTTATGTGGAATACAGATCATCAGCTTTACCCCCACTCACTTGGACACAGTTTCATGCTCTGTTTCTGGAAATGTATGTGCCCCGGACTTTGAGAGATTGCAAGAAGGATGAGTTCATGACTTTGGAGTAGGATGGTATGACTGTAACTGCTTATGAGGCTAAGTTCCATGGCTTGTGTAGATATGCTACTCAATTGGTAGCAACTGAGGAGGAGAGAATTTGTTTATTTATTAAAGGATTGAATCCTGAACTTCAGGTATTGTCTATTCACATGACTTTTGTAGGAAAAAGCTTTAATGAGGTGACCGACTTTGTGAAGAAGGTAGAAGGAGTTAGACGTGATGGGCAGGCTAAGGCTTTGGCTAAGAAATTCAAGAGCACATGTAACTTTCAGGGATCTTACTCCAGAGGTTTAGGTAGGCCGACACTTGCAGCCCGGCCAATTCAGTTCGCCATCACCGCTTCTACGGTTAGTCATTTAGGAACCCCACCACAGATTTTTGGTCAGGATAACCAAAGAGCCATATCTTCGGCTAGCGGTAGGCCTTTTTTTAATCGTACTTGCTATAATTGTGGGGAACCTAGGCACATGAAGAGAGATTGTCCCCAACCGCGCATGTTAGATTCCGAGAAGTAAAAGACTAGAGCAGTGGTACCCGCGGGCAATGGTAATAATGGTATAGGACATGCACAAGCTGGGCAAGCAGGAAATCAGCGAGGTTGTGGAGGTCGGGTTAATGGTAATCCAGGTATGGGAGCACCAGAACCAGGCAAGGAAGTCGTCCGTCAAGATAATAGGGCTCAGTTTTATGCCTTTCTTGTCAAGACCAAAGTGGAGAGATCTGATGCAGTGATCACACGTACTGTTCTTGTTTGTGATCGGATGGCTAATGTGTTGTTTGATCCGGGTTCTACTTTTTCAGATGTGTCAGTTCAGTTTGCCTTGGTATTTGATGCGGTATGTGATGTACTTGTGTAACACCCCGTAGTTTAGTAGGCCACTTAGGGCTAAGTGAGGTGCAACAAGTCAAGGCTAGAGGGCATGAGCCAATGCAAAGGGGCAAGGGCCAAGGCAAAAGCCAAGGATGCCCCATTCTGCCAAGGCACTGCCCTAGACTATGAGAGCCTAGACGGCTCGTGGTGGCCACCATGGATCGTGGTGGCACCCGTGGTGGTGAGGCAGTGTGCCTCTCTAGCCTTCCCAAGTTGGCCTACTCCACGTGAGCTAATTTACAGCTAGTGAAGGCCTAGACGGCTCGAGGGAGTGGCCGTGAAGTTGCCTTCAATTCTTGGGGGCCAAAACCTCAAACCTTATTATGAGGGCCTTATAATCAAGGTATGTTATCTTATTCTCCATGGATTCTTCCATCCATGGAGCTCCCTAGATTTCCCCGAATTGTGAAGATAAAATCCCCAATTCAAGTTAGGGTTACTTCCAATATTGTGGGTTAAGTTGAGTATGCTTCCAATTGAGCAGATAGTACTTGCTTATGATTGATTTACTATTGAATTATGTTATTATGATGATATTTTATGTTTTCCATGGCTAACCCTAGTTTAATTGATGAATTTGAAGTAATGTGGGTTTATGCCTTGTGAAGGGAAATTGAAGACTTAGAGTTTATCTTCTAGAATTGATGATATGTATAGCAATTGATCAAGAATAGAAGTATGTAAACATGAATTAAATTAGATTAAAGATTATATGATGGATCTTGTCTAGTAATGAATGATATTGAGCCTTTATGATAAATTACGACTAGAATCACTTGATAATAAAGAATGTGATTAAAATGCCTTGAAATCTAGGTATGAATGATGATTGTAAGAAGTAAAACTTGGAGTGTAAGGCGTGTAGTCATGAATGTTAATCACTAGGGTTGTGAGAGTAAAGCCAATATGATGAACTTTGTATGCCAAGGCTTTGAGAGTAAAATCTATATGAGAATAGAAGGCTAATGAATAGAATTGTGATGAAAGATCTTTACCTACTTAATCCACCTTATGAATGATAGATGGTAGGAAGTGATAGAATCACTTGATTCATGATGATATCCATGTCTAATGTAGAATTATAGATATGGTATTATGCATGAATATGATTTGTTATGAAAGATTCTCTCACATAGAATGATTCCAGATTGAAAGGCTATTCTCACCTAAAATGAATCTAAGTCCAAGAACTATGAAATGTGATGATGCTTGTGGTGATTCCCCTAAAAGACCTTTACATGATAGGAATGTGAGGTGAGTTCCCTTATTCCTAATTAGTTAAACATGAGGTGATTACCCATGTCATGATATGGGGAGTGTGAGGTGATTATCCTTTTATGTATGTATGACTTCAAAAGCAAGCGGTGATTACCCATTAGCCTTTATGTTGAGCATAGAGGCGATTACCTATGATCCTTATGTGATGATGGGGATATGGAGGTTAATACCTATATCCCATTAAAATGAACATAGAGGCGAATACCTATGATTCATCAATATGTATGACTTATGGTGATTACCTTTGTCTTTATGATTCCATGATATGTATGACTTGAGGTGATTACCCTTGTCCTTTATGATGAGCCAAACATGTATGCCTTGAGGTGATTCCCCCTTGCATTTATGAACATGAGAATGACTAGTTTGGATTGTAGCTTGGTAGGCCCCTCTAATACCTGCATGACTAGAGGCGATTCCCCTTGTCTATGAGAATAAGAAATGATAAACATGAATGAAGAGCCTAGAGTGTCTAGCTTAGCATGAGTGGGATTATGGGGTCTTGTTCATGCATGGCAGAAGCTTGCCTTGAGGTGACTCATGAAGTGTTTCTCTTATGTGATGTATACTTAGATATGATTGTGCTATAGTTGCCTTCCTTGTTATGTTATGATTGACTAAAGGTGAGAGATTCCCTTGGTTATGAAAATAAGCTAAAGATGAGATCCTAAGATGGTAAGTATGAATATGATGACCAAAGGAGATACTTAGCATGTATGGGATTATGGGATCCTATTCATGCATTGAACAAGTATAATTGGAGGTTACTTAGGAAGTGGCTTTCTTATGATGTGAAGGTTTGTGTATTGACTATGTATATGGACTATGCTTTATGATAACTAATGCTTACATTGTGCCTATATTGGAGATTATGCTTATGATTATGTTATTCTCTCTTATGCTTATGACTTATGTTCTATGTTGGCTAACCCTTGTGTTATGCTTTTATAATGTTATGCTAGCTATCATACTTAGTACATTTTGTACTTACGCATACTTTGCCTACATTCTTATCAAATGTAGGGTTCGGCGATTTGAGTTCCATTCTTGAGGATAGGTTTCTAAGGAGCAAGGAGTTGAAGATTTGGTGAGTCCTCATAGTTTCAAGGACAAAGCCACTATTCCCTTTATGTCTTTTATTTCCATGTTTTGAGTCTATTGTATGGGCTCTGGCCCAAAGGTCTTATTCAAAAGTTGAGTTTAGATGGTTTGAGACAAAGTGTAGTAAGACTTCCGCTTGCTTTTGAAAAGACTTCGATTGTATGAATAAAGTTTTTAAAATTTGTGTACTTTTCTATTATCTTATGTTATGATATGCTAAGGGCTTGTATGAGACCTCTTCGGGGTCAAGTACGCCATGTTACTTCTAGTGTTTACCCCTGGGTCGTGACAACTTGATGCCCACATCCATGTTTCTACCCCAATTGGATAGTTTGTCATAGTCAACCATGTTTATCATGCTTGTTCTGTTATGTTTATGGGTTTCCAAACTTGGGCTGATTTGGTTAATTTGGATATGACTGACTTTGATCTAATATTAGGCATGACTTGGTTGTCCCCCTATTATGATGTGTTAAATTGTAACACTAAGTCTGTGACTCTAGAGATTCCGGGTAGGAAAAAGTTAGAGTGGGAAGGGGTGTACAAACCTAAGTCAGCTAAGGTCATATCCTCCATTCGGGCTAGGAAACTGGTGGGGTAGGGTTGTTTGGCATATTTGGCTCATATTTGGGATGTTGAGGGTGAGTCTCCCTCTATTGAGTCTATTTCTGTGGTGTCAGAATTTAAAGAACTATTTCCTACTGATTTTCCTGGTATGCCTTCGGATAGAGTATAGATATCTGCATTGATTTGGAACTTGGTACCCACCCCATCTCTATTTTTCCTTATCGCATGGGTTCGGCGGAGTTAAGAGAGCTTAAGGCTCAAATTCAGGACCTTCTTGGTAAAGGCTTCATCCGTCCTAGTGCTTCCCGTTGGGGTGTGCCTGTTTTGTTTGTTAAGAAAAAGGATGGTAGTATGAGAATGTGCATAGACTATCAACAATTTAATAGGGTCACCATTCGAAACAAGTATATGTTGCCTCTGATAGATGATCTCTTTGACCAGTTTCAAGGTGCATTAGTTTTCTCTAAGATTGATTTAAGGTCTGCTTACCATCAGTTAAAGATTAGGCATAAGGATGTACCAAAGCCAACATTCAGAACCCGCTATGAGCACTATGAGTTTCTAGTGATGTCGTTTGGGTTGACAAATGCGCCTGAAACTTTCATGAGTTTGATGAATGGTGCGTTCAAAAAATTCCTGGATTCGTTTGTTATTGTTTTCATTGATGACATTTTGGTCTATTCAAAGAGTAAGAAGAACATGCCGACCATCTTCGTATTGTTCTGGGTGTTCATGGGAAACAAAATTAATACGCCAAATTTTCGAAGTGTGAGTTTTGGTTGGATTCAGTTGCCTTTTTGGGACATGTAGTTTTAAAAGAAAGGGTGATGGTAGATCCCCAGAAGATTGAAGCGGTTAAGAATTGGGTCCAACCTAGCTCTGTGACTGAAGTTAGGAGTTTTGTGGGGCTCGCTAGCTACTATCATAGGTTCATGAAGAATTTTACTTCTATCGCCATGCATTTGACAAGGTTGACAAAAAATGAGGTACCTTTTGAATGGACTGAAAAGTGTGAAGAGAGCTTTCAAAAGCTCAAGACTTTTTTTACCACAACACCTATCCTGGTGAAACCGGTGGAATGTAAGGATTTCATTGTTTATTGTGATCTTTCACATTTGGATTTCGGTGTTGTGTTAATACAGAAAAAGAATGTTATAACTTATGCATCGTGGTAGTTGAAGGTGCATGAGAAAAATTACCCAACACATTATTTAGAGGTGGCAGCGGTAGTGTTTTCTTTTAAGATCTGGCGGCATTACATTTATGGTGTCAAGTGTGAGGTGTTTATTGCTCATCGTTGTCTACAGCATTTATTCACTCAAAAGGATCTGAATTTGAGACAGTGAAGGTGGATGGAGTTACTTAAGGATTATGATGTGACCATCCAATATCATCCGGGTAAGGCTAATGTAGTGGCAGACGCACCAAGCCGGAAAGCAGTGAGTATGGGTAGTTTAGCTTGCTTCAGTGTATCAAAGAGACCTTTGGCTAAGGAAATTCAAACATTGGAATCTACGTTCATGCAGTTGGGCATCTAATAAAAAAGGTGGGGTGTTAGCTAGCATTGAGGTAAGGGCTATGTTTATTGAGGAGATCAAGGCCAAATAGTTTGAAGATGAGACTTTGAATGAGCTCAGAAGGAAGACGGTGTCTGGTAAGGCACAAGATGCGACTTTAGATGCGGGGGGCATGCTAAGCTTTAAAGGACGGATTTTTGTTCCTCGAATTGATGACTTGATTAAGAAATTATTGACAGAAGTTCATGGTTCGCGGTATTCCATTCATCCGGGTGTGACCAAGATGTACTGAGACTTGGAACGACTTTATTGGTGGCCTAGAATGCAGAAACACATAGCTGAGTTTGTGGCTAAGTGCCAAACTGTCAGCAATTAAGTATGAATATCAAAGGCCTGCAGATTTGCTTCAGAGAATGCCAATTTCGGAATGGAAGTGGGAAAGGATACCTATGGAATTTGTGGTTGGTCTACCCAAGACTTCGGGGAAGTTTGATTCTATTTGGGTAGTGGTTGACAGATTGACTAATTCAGCCCATTTTATTCTAGTTAGAATCGACTATAACGCTCAACCGTTGGCTAAGGTGTATGTGAAAGAGATAATGAGGCTGTACGGGGTGCCCCTTTCTATCATCTTAGACCGTGGTACGTAGTTCATATCCAAGTTTTGGAGGAAATTACATGATGAATTGGGCACTCAACTCACCTTTAGAACAACCTTTCATTTGCAAACGGACGGACAGTCGTAAAGGACTATTCAAGTGTTAGAGTACATGTTAAGGGAATGTGTGATTGACTTTAGAGGACATTGGGATAAGTTCCTACCGTTGTGTGAGTTGTCCTATAGTACCAGTTACCACTCCAGCATTGACATTGTACCGTTCGAGGCACTTTATGGGAGGGGATGTAGATCACCTAGATGATGGTTTGAGGATGGAGATGTGAAACCTCTAGGGGTAAACTTGGTGAAGGATGCTCATGATAAGGTAAGAAGAATCCAAGTTAAGCTCCTAGCAGGACAAAGTCAACAGAAGGAGTATGCCGACCATAAGGTAAGAGACATGTAATTTCATACTAGTCAGAAAGTTCTCCTTAAAGTATCACCCATTAAAGGGGCGATGAGATTTGGCAAGAAGGGCAACCTTAGTCCTCGATACATTGGTCCATTTGAGATTCTTGACTTTGTAGGGCTAATGGCTTATAGATTGGCCTTACCACCTAGCTTATCTGTAGTTCATACAGTGTTTCATGTGTCCATGTTGAAGAAGAACCATGGGGATGGGGATTACATCATAAAGTGGGACTCAGTGTTGTTAGACAAAGACCTTTAGTATGAGGAGGAACCAATTTCAATTCTTGATCGTGATGTCCGAAAGCTGAGGACCAAGGAGATTAAGTTCGTGAAAGTTCAATGGAATCATCGTCTAGTGGAGGAAGCTACTTGGAAAACCGACAAGGACATGCGAGACAAGTATCCCATATATTCAACGATTCAGGTACTAATCTACACTTACTTTAGTTAGTCTTTCCTAGTTGATCACTCGGGGATGAGTGATGGGTAAATTAGCATCTATTGTAACGACCTGATCCCGTCGTTACGGAAAAGCAAATGGGAAAGAATTGGGGCCGGATTTTTTTTTGTAGTAACTTGGGATTTCCTAGCCTAGTCCAGATTTGAACAAATCAGAGACATGCGAGTCTAGGGAAATATGGTAATGAATGAGAGATTTAATAATGAGTTTGATTACATGAGTGGATAGCTCAGATGTTAAGGAACCCTTCCGACTTTATGAAATCCAATTTTGGAGAATAGAACTTTCGAAATTGATCTTAGCGTGAGCATGTAGTTCCTTAGCATCATGGCTTGGAGGTGTGTTGTGAAATGGGGGTTTGAAACTCTAATTTTGACGTTCTGTCTCTGCACAAGCCGATAGGGCGGGATTTATTCCGCCAAGGCGGGGCCGTTGTGGCAGGTTGGGTCCCGCTATGGCGGGTCATCCGCGACTTAAGTCGGAATTAAACCCCAAAAATGTTATTATTCGGCAATTTTCGTTCTTGAGAGCTATGAGACGAACCAGTGTAAGGTCTTGACATTTTTCCACCTCTTCTAGCACTAAAGGTAAGGCTTTTACTCTCCTAATCCATTTTTCGATCCGTAGAACTTAGATTCTTGGTTAATTACTCCTGGGGGAAGGTTTTTGAACTGAATTGGATAGTAGGAAAAAGACCTAACTACACCTTAGGATCATGGGGTTGGTCTTGGAATATTGGGTTTGTATAATTCGGGTAAATTAAACCTTTGATTATTGATCCTTGTCAATATTAATTTTTTGTAGATCTAGAACAAGCGGAAAGAATTCGGAAAGGAAAGAATCAAGTTTTTTAGAAGTATTCAAGCTTGGTTTCGAGGAAGGTGATGGTTTGATTTCTTGTTTGTGTGATGTATGTTAGTAATTGCTTCATTATAATGCATGTATGTATGCGAATTGATGCACTATTGATCACACCTAATGCAAATAAGTATGAATGAATGATTGTATGCCATGAATCAACACTTGATTGTATGATTATGAGAATGTTTGTTGTGATTGTGATTGTGGCCTGTTGAATGGATCAGGTGTTACGTTCCAACACACTAACTGGGATCGAATGTCACGTACCGACATACATATTTGATCGGGTGTCATGTTCCGGCATACTAATTGGGATGTGATACCACGTTTTGGTGCACTAACAGTTTGGGTATGGGTTCCATAGAGGACCATTGAATTTTCCTAATGACTTGTTAAAGAGAATGTGGAATTGTAAGTTGTTCATGGTTGATAATCGGTATATGTGTTTATATTCTGTATATGCATGTTTACTTTGTTAGGAATGCTTGTATATGTTTCACTTACTGGAATACCGACATGATCCTATCAGTACACTGTGGTTGTGTACTGATACTGCACTTGCTCTTTCTTTGTTGAGTACAGGGCATCTTCAGGTCGACAACAATAAGATTGAGAGAGAGAGAGAGCTGTGGATGATTGAGACAGCTAGCTCTAAGATCTTTGAGAGGCTTTCACTGACCTTTGGTCATGACATGTCGACAACAATAAGATTGAGACATGAAAAATGAGAGCAGAATGAAACGAGGTCTTTTTTGTTCGCTTTTAGCTGCATTGTTTTAGAATTTACTTTATTAGTTTGGATTAATTAATTATGTTTAAGTTTGATTTTAAATTTTAATGAAAAGTCAAAATAAATTCATTGAAATCTAGTTGTCTACTAACTTTCAATTTTCA
Organism: Solanum bukasovii; assembly: GCA_029582585.1. Taxonomy (NCBI): domain Eukaryota; kingdom Viridiplantae; phylum Streptophyta; class Magnoliopsida; order Solanales; family Solanaceae; genus Solanum; species Solanum bukasovii. The sequence continues at coordinate 14,145 of JAJOOI010010271.1, read as the reverse complement.
ATTCTTAGATTTTTGAGGTGTAGGTTTCTAATTAAGAATTATTTTGGTAAACAATATTTGAATAATTTTAAAAATAATTTTTTTTTAGCTATTATTTAGAAAGTAATTTAATCATTCTTAGACAATTAAAGGATGAAGCAAACAATTTATTCTTCTCGATAAGCAATAAAATAGGAGTTTTTTTTAAAGATAATAAAAAGTTGTTACCACCAATAGGTACAGGGATTCGAACCTAAGCCCACAAAGTGTCTGGGCGATACTAGAAAGCCTTAGATGACTGGACCGCACAACCTCATTATTTCAAGGGTGTCCAAAACATGACAATCAACAAATTTAGGTAGAAATATACCTAAATATATATAATTTTGTAATGAAGGGTATTTTCTTAGCCACCTTCAGCATACTATAGCTCCATCGTCATGTTGATTTCTTTAATTAGTTAAATTTATAATTTCTGTAAGTTCTTTTTAGGTTTTGAAAAAGTAAAATATTTGAAGGCCGACCGGATTCAAATCTAGGTCATGTGAATTCTAACTTGAATTGATCCTAAGGATATGAAAATAGATATATAAATTAAACAAATCCACATCCGCATACAGAAAATTTGAAGGTCATAGAAATCATTAAGTGTTGATGAACGGAGATCCAACATAAAGTAACAATTAATGCCCATTATAAATCTCCAAGTCTTGTTTGTGAAAATTTCTATTGAACATGTAGTGATTATGGGAAAAGATGTGGTTGATCCTGAAACTCTACTAATCGAAGATGAGATTTTACCTTTAATTTTATTTTTCTAATTTTGTAATGTATAATTGATTATATAAATTACAAATTATTAGAATTATGTTTTTGCGAATTTGATAATTTTGATTATATTGTTAGAACCTACCCATTCCCTTGTTTGTTTTTCTTAGGTTGAATTTTTGATATATATCTTTATTTATCATTTCGTAGATCATGATGTAATCACTTTTTATCTCTAATCCTTTCAATTTATTTGGCCATCCCCAAAAAAATGACTTTAACTCCACCGGCACATGCTTGAGCAATCACGTGCACACACACGTACACGCACGCACACACACAAACACACACACGCGCGTACACACACACGCTTGCACACACACATACACACACACACGCAAACACGCGCGTGCGCGCGCACACACACACACCACACACACACTCATACGCGCACACACACACACACCAACACTTACTCTCTCTCTCTCTCTCACACATACACACACACACATATATATATATATGTAAATTATAAATATTGAAATAATTCTACCTTTAAAAATGATCTAACCAGCTTTTTTACAATTCAAGTTTTAACTCTCTCCTTTTATTTAGATATTCGGCATTTCATTTGAGCTTGTATTTTTTTTCTTTTTAAATTCGATGTAATACATCACACACTTATTATAGTATTTTAAAATTATTATACTAATTAGCATGGAATACACGTGCAACGCACGTGTTCGAAAACTAGTTTATTATTAAATTTCATAAGTAGCCCTTTAACAAAATGCAAAAACAACCCAAAATTAGATAGTTAAGGAATTTTTCAAGCAAAGCATGATACGGTCTTTTGACGTGATAGCATTACTAATGTTACACCTACTTAGCCTAGAGTCGATTACTATAATTTTGAAGCGAGTAACCTTTATGAACAAAAAATAGCATCTTCCTATTTCTACTAAATGTAATTTCCTCCATTTGATTCATGTCATATAGTAGATTTTGTCAACTTGTGAAGTCAATAGATGGTCATTAAAATGAAATCAAAAGAATGATCAATTCTTGCGATTCAGGGCTTCATTTTAATTTTTTCTTTGTGGATCTATTCTTCTTCAGTCTCCACTCAATAAAACTTGAATTGTCAAAGCTCACAAATCGTTGTCCAAATCTTTGAGATTTATCTTCTTTTTTTCTTCCTCAAATATTTTATAATGTTGTGGCGGAGCCAAAAATTTCAAGAAGGATATTCAAGCATTACATAAGCAATTTTTTATAAAAAAAATGGGTGCATTGAAGTTTTTTAAATCGAACTCCGTAATATTAATAATTGTTTTTTTATGAATAAGTGTATAAATTTTTAAAAAATAAAACTGCATAATATTTAACTTTAATGTTTGTTTTAATTTAATATGAAGCGAGGAATCTTAGTAGCTTAGTTTGTTGGCTACCTGAGGGTTCGATTCCCCACATTTTAATCTTGTTCCCCTACCCTTAATTTTTTTTTAAAAATTAATACAAAATAAACTAACAAAGCAGAGAGAGAGAGAGAGGAGAAAATTCAGCTTAGAATAAAATTATTTTTATGTTTCAAGCTTTTACCGACCTTTGGTGACAACTACAATAAGAACAAGATAGGAAAAATGAAAGCACAATCAAATTAAAGAGGTCTTTTGTGTTCACTTTTACAGTTAATGTAGAATCTTTAGAATTAGATTATTAACTGTAAATTAAACAATTACGTTTAAGTTTTATTTTCAATTTTAATGAAAAGAAATGAAAACTTAAATGAAAATTCATTGAAAATCCAATTGGCCACTATACTTTCCGTAACGACTTGTTTTCGTCGTTATGGAAAAGCCAATGGGGAAAGAATTTGGGCATGAAAACTTCTTAGTACTGTCTTAGAAAATTGTAGCCTAGTCCAGATTTGGACGAAATCTGAGTGACGCAAAGTCTAGGGAAATCTGGTAATGAATGGGAGATCTAATTATGAATTTGATCACATGAGTGAATAGCTAAGACGTTAAGGAGCGCGTACAACTTTACTGAATCAAATTTGGGCGAGTAGAACTTCCGAATTGATCTTGACGTGAAAGCGTAGTTTCTGAACGTCAAGGGTGGAAGGTGTGTTGTGAAAGGGGAGCTTGGAACTCAAATTCTGACTTTTTGTCTCCTTGCAAGCCGTCAAAGCGGGGTTAGTTCCGCCAGAGTGGGGCCGCTGTGGTGGGTTGGGTCCTGCTATGGCGGGACAGTCATGACTTAAATCGGGGAAAACTCCAAATTCGTTATTTTCTGCAAGCCTTCGTTCTTGAGAGCTAAGAGATGACCCAGGGCTATTTCTTGATGGATTCCCATGATTTCTAGCGCAAAAGGTAAGATTATTACTCCCCTAATCCATTTTCCGATCCGTAGAACTTAGATTCTCGGGTAATTATCATTGGGAGAGGGTTTTGACCTGAAGTTAATGGTGAGAAAAGCCCTAATTGAATAATAGGATCTTGGAATGGCCATGGATTTATACATTGTTTATTTTCTGGGTAAAATAGGCCTTGTTTATTAATCCTCGCGTTAAATTACTTGTTTAAGACCAAGAACAAGCCAAAAGTATCCGGAAAGGGAAGGCTCAAGTGTCTTGGGAGGATTCGAGCTTGGTGACGATTTAATTTCTTGTTTATGTGATATATGCTGATTGATTGCTACATTGTATGCATACGTGTATGTGAATAGGGAATTGTGAATCGAACCTAATGAAATGATGATGTGTGAACAATACATGCCATGAACCTGTTACTTGATTGTATGATTTGAGTATTGTTCATTATGGATGTGATTGTGATTATGGTTGTGCTGATTAGATTGGGTGTCATGTTTCGACACATACATTGGATCGGGTGTCACGTTCTAACACATACATTGGATCAGGTGTTACGTTTCAACACATATATTGGACCGGTGTCACGTTCCAACACATTTATTGGATCGGGTGTCACGATCCGAAACATACTTTAGATAAGGTGTAACGTTTTGACACACTAACAGTTTGGGTATGGGTTCAATTAGAGAACTACTTGTAATTTTTTTGTTTATATCTACTTGTCATTCATAATGGAAGATTGTATGTTGCTCTGAAATGATAATTGAACTGTATTCTATATATGTGTGCTTACTCTGTTGTGATTGTTTGTTGTATATTTTGCCTATGGGAATAGACGTGCGATCCTACATGTACATTGTGGTTGTGTACCGATGCTGCATTTTCTCTTTCTTTGTTTAGTACAACGCATCTTCAGGCGGCTACTGACAGACCTCATTTAGGAGATCACTAATCGAGATTGAATTCAAGGGTGAGCCAGTTCTTCCAGGCTATCATGGGTTGTCTTTTTTTTAGTCCATTCTTTTCGGACACAGACATCTATTAGGCTTTTATTTTTAGTTTTTGGGGTCGCACCACTCTTCCTTAGACTTGGTCATTAGAGTTTTGGTACATTGACTTTCAGGTTCTAGGAGTTGTTTTTCGCAAATGTTTGGTAGTTGTTTTGTATAACTTTTGGAGTTTATGGGAACTCCATTTTTCTTAGACATTTAAATTTGCTTGCGTATCTTTAAATGTTTAGTTTATAGTTGAGTTGCTTAGTTGGGTTGTAGTAATAGTTCTCCCATCGGAGGGTTAGTGTGGGTGCCAATCACGACGGTCTGGATCGTGACAAAGTTTGTATCAGAGCCCTAGGTTCATTGATCTCATTGTACCAAAACGAGTCTAGTAGAGTCTTGTGGAACGGTACAGAGACATTTGTACTTTTCTTTGAGAAGCTATAAGACTTTAGGAAAACTCATGCCTTTCTTTCTTTGTGTTATTACTTGAATCCAATTGGTATCTGGGTGATACACATTAGTATCTTTCCTCCTTTACTCTATGGTCAGAACTAGAGCAACAAAAGTGGTAACACCAACACTAGCAAGAGAGGATGCGTCCTTCCAAATAAGCATGTTTCCCCGATTCAATGTGGGCATGTAATGACTAGTGACAAACATGAGAGTTTTATTAGGTTCTTATTGTTGAAACCTTCATTCTTCATGGGTACTGAATCTGAAGATTCTTGTGATTTCCTTGTTGATTGTCATGACCTGCTTCATAAGATGGATAAGGTAGAGTGATTTGGCGTTGAGTTTATGATATACCGGTTAAAGGGAGACACCAAAATGTGGTGGTGGTCTCATGTTGAGTGCTGACTAGTAAATGCACTAATCATGACTTGGTAAACATTTTATAGCTTTCTGTATGGAGAAGTATATACCCTGAACTTTAAGGGATAGGAGGAGAGATGAGTTCCTTAATATAGAGCTACATAATATAATTATTGCAGCCTTTAAGGCAACAATTTGTGTTTTATCCAAATATGGTACTCCACTTTGCTTCAATCTAAAAGAGCAAATTTGTTGTTTGTGAAGGGATGAAGGTCAGATTTGTAGATTCAATCTTATAGGTAGCTTCTTTAGCAAAATCTTTTCAGGAAGTGGTTGATTTTGTGACGGAGGTAGAAGGGGGTAAAGTCAGAAGACATTGCCAAGCTAACAACATTCAAGAAGTTTTGTAAGGGAAGGTTAGATAATGAACACCATTACTTTAGAAAATGCATTTAGTATTGTTGTCATAACATGTATGGGTTGCTTAGTAAATGATTAAATTATGTTGCGACAACTGAAGTTAGAATATCTATTGTGATTTTCTAGATTGAATGTTTATCAAAGAGATTCATGACACGACTACTACAATAGCAGCGATGCTTACTTGGCTAAGTTATTAAATGTGTTAAAATTATGGAGAACATGTGCATATAAGCAGGAAATAAGCGAGGCCGTAGAGGCCGGAGAAATGGTAATGCAGGTAGGGGAGCAGTACCGTCAGGCAAGGAGCTTGCCTGTCAAGATGAAAGGTTTGAGTTTTATGCCTTTCCTGGCAAGAACAACGCTGACGTGTCTGATGCAGTTGTCATAAGTGCTATTCTTGTCTATGACCGAATGGCAACTGTGTTGTTTGATCCGGGTTCTACATATTCATATGTGTCAGTTAAGTGTGCCTGGGGATTTGATGCGGTTTGTGATGTGCTTGATGCCCCCATCCATGTTTCTACCCAGTTGGAGAGTCAACCATAGTCACCAAGTATAACGTGCTTGTCCAGTTCCATTAATGGGTTTTCAGACTTGGGCTGATTTGGTATTTGGATATGACTGACTTCGATATAATCTTAGGCATGACTTGGTTATTCCCCTATTATATTGTGCATAATTGTAAAGCTAAGTCTGTGACTCTAGAGATCCGGGTAGGGAAAAGTTAGAGTGGGAAAGGGTGTACAAGCCTAAGCCAACTAAGGTCATATCTTTCGTACTGGCTAGGAAACTGGTGGGGCAGGGGTGTTTGGCATTTTTGGCTCATATTCGGGAGGTTGATGTTGAGCCTCCCTCTATTGAGTCTATTCCTGTAGTGTTTGAATTCAAGGAAGTGTTTCCAATCTATTTGCCTGGTATGCCTCCAGACAGAGATATAGATTTCTGTATTGACTTGGAACCTGACACTCGCCCCATCTCAATTCCTCCTTATCGCATGGCTCCGGCAGAACTGAGAGAGCATAAAGCCCAAATCCAAGACCTTCTTTATAAAGATTTCATTCATCCTAGTGCTTCTCCGTGGGGTGCTCCTGTCTTGTTTGTTAAGAAAAAGGATGGTAGTATGAGGACTAGTAATTTTATCTTAAGTCATAAAAGAGTGGATTGATACCGGAATGACAAGTTTATGGATAAAAAAAGTCCCATTAAGTATACTTGGGTGAAGGAAATTGAAGATTTTAGTAAGAAACTGCGTATAAAAATTGGGTTAGTCCTTTGAATTTGATGAGTATATTTGAGTATGAGGTGTCATGTTGATGAAAATGTTGACTTCATAGTGATACTCAAAACAGACTGAGCATAATGGTAATAAGAGTTCGTGATGGGACACAACTATATAATAAGATTGTGGTTAAGCGAATCTTGTATAGTAATTATGACTCGCGAGTATCTAAGGTTGTGATTTCCTAATATTTGGTGAGTAACGTGGTTGTATGGAAGGGTTTAAGAGATAGTGGGACACCACTAGAATAGAATTTAAAAGATCTAGAGTAATAATGAAGAAAAATAGTAGGATGTAGTGCAACCTTTAGAGATAGGTGAGAGCAAGAATAATTTATTTGATTGCAAAGGCTAAAGAGGTATCTTCAGAGGGGTAGATAATTGGGTTCATAGACGCGTGATTTCATTCGTTTTGTTGTGTCTATGGTAATAGTGTCACGGGTCCATCAGATTGGTTAAAAACTATTGAAAAAGACATGAGAAAGAAGTGTACAGACATTAGCTCGAGTGTGATGATAAGTGTTTTGTTTTATTTTTGAGTTTAGTAATGAGTACGATTTAATTTTTAGCAAAAGATATTGTAAGATCGATGGAGATGCAATCAGTGATAGGTGAAGATCCATAATTCATAAAAAACTTCAAGGTACAAGCTAATGTTGATAGATTACGGGATTATGTTATACGGTTGAATTTACAATTCAGATTTATCATTGTGAGTCTACATTCGTAGTGATATATTTTATCAAGGTATGAATTGGCAAGGTGAGAAATGATCAATTGTGTAACGACCCTCTTAGTCGTTTTATGAATTTTAATCATTATTTTTATATTAACCCTTTTTAGTAGCTTTTATAAATAATTTATGATTTATAAGAATGAGTGATATGATTTTCAGATTTAATAAAAGATTATTTTGTTTCTAATAATAATAGAAAAGAAAAATAAATTAATAAAAAAAAATTAAAAAAGAAATAAAAGGGAAAATGTTGCTGGCTGTTGTGAGCAGCAGTTCACGCAGCCGAGAAAAGAAACGAGAATAGGGAGAAATCCTATGCGGCGTTAATGAGAGGAACAAATTGCTTCAGGTAATAGCTATTCACAATTTCTTAATTAGTACAATTATTCTTTTTTTTTTTATATGTATGTATATATATAGTGGAATATGTTTGCATAGTATGGAATTTTAGTCGTTGGTGGAGAAGAAAGTAATTTGCAAATTGAATTGAAGTAAGCCTAATGTGGTATTTTTTTGGATTTAGGGAGAAAATGATTTGGTATGGGAAATAATTGGCAGTGATAAGTATCTCTTTTTAATTAATGTGTAAGCATAATTGTTAGTATTACTTAATGTTGGCTTTTGAAGAGGAAAAACGGTAAAAGTGGGTTTGGAATGAAAAAATTGGAAATTTGTATATTTGTATAAAGTAATTTTGGAATTGAGAAATAGGGTGTTGCTGGGCAATAATGTTGTAATGATTGAGGATATAATTGGGTGATGATGACTGAGATTAATAAATAGGAAGAAAGGGTATATCAATTTGAGGTTCTAAAATAGTGGAGTTCTCGTGATTTTGCATGTAACTGGACTTCGTTGTTCCTTTGTATTTTCTTATTGTTATCATTTTATGATTCAAGTTTTGATATATTGGTATATATAATTAAATAGTAGATGTATTGTGTTATATGAAGATCATTAAATTTATGGTATTGGAAAATATTGAAACTAAACCCTAGGCTTGAAATTTTGAAAAACATGAGAGTTGACATGTTAGCAAGAAAAGGAGATTGATTATAAATTTGGGTTAGTTTTTTGGTCTAAGCTAGACATATAGTGGTATGGATGTTGTAAATTTCGAAACCTTATTGTGATTACTTATTTGAATAGATTGCATTTACTTGGAAGTCCAATGAAAGAGGAAGACTCAAGTCCCGAAGTGATTGTTCGACTATTTGAGGCAAATGGATTTCTAAACCCTTGTTAAGTGTTTGGAATTCGTGTATTTCCTTGTAATATGTGTTTGGGGGTAATGAGACTTGGTGATGGGTTGACTTGTCCACATTGATTAATTCTAATGATGAAGAAGGGATAATAAAAAGGCAATGTGATAATTGTTTGTGTGTGATGTGTTGAGAATTGATAATGGTTTGAAAGACTTGTTGAATAATTGTTGATGCTGTATCATGATTGTGTTGTGGTGAACTGTGCAATGTTATGAAAATGGTCATCTTTTTATTATTTGTGTGAACATGTCATTTGCATTGTTCTGAGACATGGTTATGAGAAGTGTTATGTGAATTGGGAAAGAATAAGAAATTCAAGAGGATGTACCATTTCGAGGGACGTATCGCGCACCTCGATGGATACAATTTTTTGAGGGACGTATTACGCGCCGTGATGGTTACTATTATCGAGGGTCGTATCGCCGCCGCGATGGTTGCATGGACATATATGTACCCCATGGGTCCCAGATTGAGAGATAGAGGGGGTGTATTATTAGGTCAGACATGCATCACTATACTTTATATTGCATCACTATACTTGACATTGCATTTCATTGCATTGCACTTTTTTATTATTGGTGAACTTGATCTTGTGTGTTGCTGATCTTGTTAGAGTGTTGTTGTTGAGGATATGAAATTGTTAGAGTGTTGTGTTGAGCTATGTGCTTTTTAAACTGTGAAATGTTATGTTGGGCTGGTACTAAGCAGGTTGTAGTTATGGAGGTGGTAATTGATGAATATTGAGCTTGTTGTTTAGAATATATGATTGTTAGAATGTTGTTGTTGAGATATGTGCTTGTAAATTGTGAACTGTTAGGTTGGGTTGGTTTTATAAAGATTGTAGTTGTGAAGGTTCGGTTGGGGTGTAAGGGGTACTCGTATTCTATCCGCTTAGCTCATGTTTAGAGGTTTACTTGCTGAGTACCGTGTGGTTTGGTACTCAACCCTTGCTTCTACAATTTTTTATGGGTTACGAGCCTGGATTTTTGTGGTACTTATCATTCTCTTCTTTTTCGAGGCTTCTGGAAGATTTGTGAGGTAGCTGTTTGTCTTCTCAGCGAACCTTCTTACTCCTATTTATGATCTTGTTCTATTCAAGAAACAAGGTCATTTGAGAGTGGTGTTTTTCTTTTGAATCAATTGTAATACTTTAGAGACTTGTACACGTGACAACTAGATTTTGGGAATATTTTTGAGTTGATTATAAAATTTATGTATTTTTATTGTAATGTTTGAGTTTTAGGCTGACTTGGCTTGGTGGGATAAGACGAGTGCCATCACGTCCATTTTTGGGTCATGACAAAATGGTATCAGAGCCCCAAGTTCATAGGTCTCACGTGTGTACAAGCTGAGTCTTAGTAGAGTCTCGAGGATTAGTACGGAGACGACTGTACTTATCTTCGAGAGGCTATAGTGCCTTTTAGGAAAAATCTTCACTTCTTAGATCTCTATCGTGCATACTTGATCCAGTTTTGATTCTTATCGCTTAATTCCATTCACTCTCACTTATATGATGACTCGTACGTAGTTTCTCATGTGAGTAGTTGATGTCGTGTATGGTTTGAATGTTAGATCTGGTATTAAGGTGGAAGTAATATACTTATGGAAAGGATGTGTGGTTAGATTTAGAATGTTTAACAATTTGAAGGAGTTGTGTAAGGTTAGTTACCCTAGTAAATTAAATAGTACTTATGTGGTATATACGATATTTAGAGTGGTTTAACAATTGAAAGTGGAATGATTAAAAGGATGGCTAGATAATGAATATTGTAACTTTGGAAACAACAATTAGTAAGGTTATCATAACATGAATGGGCTGCTTAGAAAATGATGAAAATAATGATGCACCAATTGAGGTTATAATTTCTACTACGACTTTATAGATTGTGTGTATATCAAAGAAGGTCATGATACGACTACTATAATAGTATCGATGCTTACTTGGTTAGAGTTATGAAGTGTGTTACTTTTGATATTGACCTGGCCTATGAAAGAATACATATAGCTTGGGATAGATACAGAACTGATTTGGTGAAATTTTACAGTTATTTGATGGGTTGAAATGTGTGACCTATTTGGATATGATCTTCTCAGCAGGTGTGATGTGTTCTAGTGGTGGATCTAATGGACTTTCACGATGTGGTACTAGTGGTACATGGAAACGGATACGTCGATTGTCAAGTGCGAATACTAACTACTTAAAGAGTTATCAATTGTATCATATGCTTGTATAATGAGATTCGGTGTTGCATTTACATTTGAGAAACCAATTAGGTTCGTTACTGCGGATGGTTGGGTTAAGCATTATTTATAAGGAAGCTTTTAGTGGTGGATCTTTGGTATGATATTGATGTGTTTAGGTGGTGAAATGTATCTTGAGGATTTTAGATGAGTGTTGATTTCACCGTAAGGTCCTTGGAAGTGGATCAACATTGGGATGACAAGCTTATAGGTAAAGGAAGTCTCAACGAGTATACTTGCGTGAATGTAATTGAGAATTTTAGTAAGAAAGTGCGTATAAAATTGGATTAGTCCTTTGATTTTGGTTGGTATAACTGGATTAAGATGTCATGTTGATGACAGGTTGACTTCTAGACGATGGCAATGGCTACTAAGTATAACGATAATAAGAGTTCATGATGGATTATACAAAGATGCAACTATATGATAAAGATTGTTGGTTAAATGGATTTATTTATTTTACGGTAATGATGACCTGCGAGTATCTAATGTTATGATTTGCTACTCTTTGATGAGTAACGTGGTTGCATGGAAAGTTGTAGGAGGTGCTGAGACACCACTCGAATATAATTGAAAGGAACTAGAGTCATAATGAAAAAATAGTGGGATGTAGTGTAGCCTTCGAAAATAGGTGAAAGCAAGAATATTTTCTCTTATTGCAAAGGCTAAAGAGGTATCTTCAAAGGAATTGAGAATTGAGGTATAAAGACATGTGGTTCCATCTGTTTTACTATGGTTATGATGATAGTTTTACGTGTCATTCATATCAGTTAAAAGTTGTTGGATTAGATTTGAGAAAGAAGTCTATAGACGTTTGCCTCGAGTGTGATGATAAGTGCTTTATTGTTTTGAGTTTGGTAATTGGTACAATTGAATTTTAACGAAGGTTATAGTAAGATCAATGGAGAGGCGATCAATTATAGGCTAAGATACGTGAATTCATAAAGATCTTCAAGGTATGAGCTAATCTTGATAGATAATGGGATTGTGTTACGCAGTTGGATTCAAAAGTTCATGTTTTTCATGGTGAGTTTATGTTCATGATAGTATGTTTTGTCAAGGTATGGATAGATAAGGTAAGAAATGATCGATCGCTTTGAATATTGAACATTTGGAAGGACTTGTACATGATTTGAGTCATAAAATGTGTTATTTTGGTTTTTCAATGGACCTAAGGAAGGGTTTCATTTAACATTTTTATTTAGAGGATAAGATAAAAATGTCAAGGGTTGTTGGCCAAAGAATAATATTGGTGAGCGAGACAACAAAAGGAACAAGAGTCTGGTGTATTGAAAATTTCAAGATATTTAGAATTTTATGCATGGGAAAGATTTAAGAAAAATGAAGGAATAAAACCTCTCGTATAAGCTATTGGTTTGTAGTTGAAAGATGTATTGATTTTTACCTATGAGTTCTAATATGACTATGGCTGTGAATTGGGTCGGTATAGACTTACTAGGAATTTATCATTGACTTTTCTAAAGATTGAGTTTTTGTTTGGGTGACAAGCAATAATGTGTGGAAGATTCTATGTGGTTATGTCAAGCTAGATTGTTCAAATTATGATAGGTAACTTATTGATGATCAACGGTGTGGACCTACAGTTTTATATGATTAATGAGGATTCGAGGGGATTGAAACTACTTTGTTGATGGGACGATACAAATAGTTATGATGTGCTACATAGGCATTTGATAGTGAGTAGAGGTTATGAGCTTATAGTATATCGAATTATTAGAGTGACCAAGAATTTCTCTAAGTTTTCACATAAGGTATATGATAGGTTGAATGGTAATTGGAACTTGGTATGTGAAAGATTGTGTGGAGTTGAATTTGGGTGTGATTTAATAGTTTTATCTCGATGAAAAGGTACTATCAAATTTGAAATTAGTGTTATCAGCCTTGTGTAGGACTCATATTTATCATAAAATGCTTATTTGAAAAGAGAGAGCGCCATAGTTTGAAAAATTTGAAGGTGAAAATCTGTTTGTTAAAAAGACTATAATACTAGTAACGGTTTGATAGTAAGGTAAATGATCAGTGTGGTTATGATGAATTGTTAGTATAAGGAGTGTTGACTTTAATGGAGTATTGTGAAGATCATGTGGGATTCAATGAATCGAGTAATGTTTACGATTGTAATGAAGACTAGACTAATTGATTGTGGATGGCTAAAATCAAGGAGATGGAGTTAGATGGATGAAAATGTTTGATATGGGCACTATGGAAGAAGTATCTAGTGTTATTCAATTTTGATTCTATATATTCTTATATGACCATCTGCTTCGTTTTGGATATGGTTCGGAGTGTGATTTGCTACCTATACCCACACGTATTTTCATATCTATGGGTGAATTCCTAGTAGTGGATTGGGTGTACCGATCCTGTGATTGTCCTCTTGGTAGGGTGGCATCCTTGGTTAGACTTGTTCACTTCAGTTGTGGCATATTTGGTGTTGTTTGGAAAAGTAGAAGTATACCATTGTTTCTATATGCACGACCTTACTTATGAGAACTTATAGAAGAGCTTCCGTGAATAGTTACAGTTATCCGACAGTGTTATTAAAGGTTCTGCATCCTAAAGTGTACCACTTGTCGGGTGCTTACTTGATCTTGTTCTTCTTTGGATTAGATAAGTTTGATTCTCCCTTGATGGGTACCTGATGTCTAAAGATCAGATTTTTATAACTTAAGCTTGTGAAAAGATTGTGTTGTGAAAAGGGAATCGTGATAAGATATGTGATGGTATGTGCATTATGAGTGTCTGGTGGTTGATTCAGGCTCACTTCTGGTTGTAATCAGTATTGATTCAGAAGGTGTTCTTGGCTATGAGAGAAAATATTCGTCATGATGTTTGTGTTATGGTCCAGAGGGTTTCAGTTTAGACTTGGTTCATAGATTAGTTTGTGGGTTGGTAATCACTCGTGATTTGTAAATTTGTCAAATTTGATTCGAAAGTTCAGTAATTAGTTGTCACGCCTCAGATCTGATTAAGACGGACAGGCACCCGATGTCTAAATGGCCCGGGAGAACCAACTTACAACCTGCATTTACCATACATTTAACTATGATAGCTATGAAGCTATGACTAACTTATATGCCTTGTAGCGATAAAAGACCGACATAGACAGGCCCAAAACTTATGTACAACACTTGGCCGTTGAGGTCATAATTGTTAAGAGACAAGACACAACCAAACTTTATACATTAGTCTACAAAGCCTCTACAAGATAGACAACCTTAGTTTAGGTCGGGACAAGGCCCCGCC
>JAJOOI010010270.1:0-18942 GCA_029582585.1 Solanum bukasovii | reverse complement strand
GGATTTTGAGTCAAGTTGCGGCCAATGATACACTCAAATTACACCTCCCTAAAGAATCATAAGTGATCATTATCGAGTAAAGAACCCAACTTGTAGGTTGGGGTCGATCCCACGAGGATTATGCTTTAGGCCTAAACTTAACTCACGCTTATATTCGTTTAGTCAATGTATTTCCGAGACAAGTAAGTAAAGGAGGGGGGGGGGGGTTGTGTAAGAAATAATTGATTGTTGTTAAGTAACAAGTGAGCAAGATTTGAACTTTGTTGTTGTCAATGAGAGAGAGAAACTAGGGTATATGTGTTCCCCATAAGCTCTTAACGCGGAAATCCTAATAATAGTACTCTTTTCCTAGTGTATCACATGCAAAGTGGTATGTTATGTATCCCTAAGGGCTTGGTCCGCCAAATAGGGAATTTCACCCGCACCTTGGTCTGACTACGTGTGCATAATTTACTAACCCTTACCTTTACCTCAGATTAGACATCACATCAATGTACGTCCTAGTTTTCACCCTCGCACCAATTGACATTAGACTATTAGATAGGCTCACACTAAATCTCCGTTGATAATTCTTTTCTTATGAACTACCTCCTTGGTTCGGATTGTAGCAACAAGACGAGTTCTAACGCGTGCACTCATTATTAGGCCTGCAAATCAAGCAAACCTCTAAAGGCACTTCCATCTATCAAGAAAAATATATCAAAGAGTTGCTAAACAAATTTCAAATAATATATGACAAGACTATTGATACTCCTATGGGGACAGACTCAAAGTTAGATATTGATGGACCTAGTCCAAGTGTGAAGTAGACTATGTATAGACGAATCATCGGCTCATTACTATATCTTACTGCTAGCAGGCCTGACATCATGTTCAGTGTTGAGATATGCGCAAGATTCCAACTGTGTCGTAAGAAATCACAATTAAAAAATGCTAAGAGGATTCTGAGATATCTAAGAAAATAGGGGACCTGGTTCTGCTTTATTCATCAGGAGATTCATTTAATCAGGTTGACTATGTGATGTTAATTATGCCAGGTATCAGGTAGATAGAAAGAGCACCTTTGGGACGACACATTTTCAAGGCATCTCTCATCTCTTGGGGAACTAAAAAGTAAAACTCAGTTGCTCTTTCTACGACTAAGGTAGAATGTGTAGTACCTGCAACTTGTTGTGTTCAACTCTATGGAATAAACAACAACTTTGGGATTTTTGAGTAGTCACTCAGACTATCCCTCTCTTGTGCGACAACACAAATGCTCTCAATATGACTAAAAATCATATTCATCATAAAAGGACTAAGCATATTGATGTGAGACATCACTTTATGAGGGATAATGTAGAGAAGAGAAATATCAGCATGAAATTTTATAAGATTGAAGATCAAATAACTGATATATTCACCAAAGCTTTGAGTAGGGATCTTTTTGAGAAAAATATTGAAGCTGGGGATTTTGAAACTTGACTGAGTTGATCTAGCCTGAAGTAATAAAGTCCTTCATGACTACATAACAGGAGCAGGACAGAATGGGGCAATTACATTCAAACACAAAGGAGGGACCCGGTACTTACTCGAAGGAGATGAGTGGGTAATTGAGAGCTTGACAGAAATGAAAGAAGACATTAGGCATGTTAAAGATAACGGTGGTAGCAATGGAAGTTTCATTGGCTGGTTTTAGGTGTCACATTCACCTTGGGGACTCAGTTTCATGATGTCAAAAGGGGGAGTATATTGTGTTTACAGGGAGGCAATTCAGTTCTTGGTGATAGGTGGAAAGAAACGATTGAAGAGGCAATGAAACGATTAAAGAGGCTGAGTATATGTTTGTCATCATCAAAAAGAGAGAAATTGTTATTTTAAGTTGTATCTGATGTTTTTATGATTGGACAAACTTTGAACCTGATCCCAAACGAAACTAAGAAAACCATACAGTAAAAATTACAACCGTCCAAAAGCCCGCAATCTAATAACCTAGTGTGGTTGGTGCGCGTCCCCCACAACACTGCAAGCTCTTAGCCAATGGAATTGCTTTGTGTGTTTGTGTCCGTCCTATTATATGTCTATTCTCCATTGACACAAAAGAAGTTTTTGCAAACAAAAAAGGTTTTTATTCAGAAAGCAAAAAGCCTTTCTCAATGGAATATTGCTAAACAATAGTCGGAGGCCAAGATAGAGTATCATTGTTCTTTTGTTGCTAGGATTTATATTTAGTGCTTCATCTTGTAAGATATATTCCTAAGTCATAAAGGAATTACATCATTTGAGATGTTTTTGTTTAGCTTTCCGATTCTTCGCCATAGTTAGCTAAGTTAAGTTGTTCAAGTCTAAATCAATTATAGTTAGTTTGTTCAGTGGAAAATAGAGTTGTTTCTTAGTTTTTGTTTGTAGTAGAGTTGCTACACTAAGGGGAAGGGATTAAAGAGTTTTAATTCCTAGGTTGTAAGAATTTGTAATCAGAAGCTTTGCTCCGTTTTGAGTGAAATGAAGTTTGGGTTGAAATCTTGTGAGACAGGTCGTGGTTTCCTCCCCATTTGAGCAAGGGGGTTTCTAAGTAAAATTCTTGTGTCTATTTTACTTTGAGTTATTTAGTTTCCTCCCTTATATTCTGTCAGGGGACATTTTCCATTTCCCATTAGTGGACACATCCATTCTATCATGTATACACGTGCACCAACAACTTTTCCATGATAACAATTACTAGTTAGTTCGCCTTTCTTATAAAAATGCTGGAACAATGTTCCATGAGAGATGTATTCGTATAACAGTAAAGGAACTTCTACTTCTATACAACACCGTATGAGTTTCACCACATTTCGATGATTAACTTGTGTAAGAATTGTTCTATTTTACTACCATCCATTATTCAGAATTTTAGTGATATGTTGATTAATATTAATAGGCAACAACTATAGTAATCTAATGACATCACAACCATCATACTAATAAAAATTAAATACATTTACCTTACCTGGTGTTCGGGGACACTGATTAACTAGATGAGCTAATAAACCTAGCCAAGTTCAATTATCCCACCAGAATGAGATATCACCTTAGCAAAATTTCTTTGTTTCACATGTCAGATATTGACGAATGTGCTGATTCAAGTACCAATATGGGTGAACACGTGCTGATTCAAGTACCAATATGTGTGAACACAATTGCATAAATACGCCCAGAAATTTGACTTGTTCTTGCTCAGAAGGCTACACCGGCGATGGCAAAACGAATAGTTGTGGTTGTACTGCACCAAACTCCAACTCTGAGTTCCTATGGATGAAGCTTTTTATTGGTAAGTTTCTCTCAAATTTAACTTGTTTCTACTCCCATTTAGTACAGATTGCACATCCCTTCCTCATCTATACATTCAACTAACATACATATTTTCCTTATCATACCTTAATCCTAATACTAGTAATTTTCTACTATCCAATTTGTAGGTTCCTTATGAAGTAGTAGACAGCTGTCGATAGGCAAGATAGATTAATTTTGTTCTCATGTTGTGTAGTCGCTAATTTATCAAGAGTGTCTGATATTTGATTTGCTTTTCTAGGGAATTCCTACACGATAACTCTATAGAATATATGGTATGTTTAGAAGAATAGCACTCTTTCAATTATTGATTTCACATATCAGGGCAGTTCTTCCAATTCTAAGTGCCAACGATTGTTAGTCAATAATATAACCCAACTAAATGAGTTAGAGTCGAATCCCACATGAAGTGGTACATGTTTGAGAATCAATAGGAAAGTACGAATATGCTCAAGTCAATCATAGGAATAAACATTATCGAATAAAAACATAATTCAAATTAGGGGTGACACGAATGTCAAATAACAGGGAATTTTGGTTTAACTATCAGCTACAACAACAACAAATAACAATATTGAGATATGTTCTTACGATGTGATTGGATTATAGGCTAAGGTAGACACGTGGGTGATTGTAACTGTTAGTAAATAGTTGTAAATCAGTGAATAAGGTAGACGTTAGTGGGGATAAACTTTCTATATAAAATTTACCCCGAATCAAGTCGGTTTCTCTCGAACACCAACAAGAATACAAATAAGAACAACATACGCTTTAGTTCATTCACTCTCTCGAGCTGAATGTGTGGAAAAGGGTTTAGGATTCACTCTCTTGAGCTGAACCCATGACAACCCAATACCCACAGACCATCAATTTAATAATCTTTGTTTTAAAACCTCTGTCTGGAGCAAGCCAAAAACACGAAGGTAGAGTTGCATTTGCAACTACAACCCTTTAAATTGAACAACAATTACTGATTGAAAACACTTTTAAATAGCATGTAAACTAACAATTAGCAATACAATCAACCTATAATCTCATAATCACACCCCAAGAATTGGGGTTTTAGCTAGACATCATAAAAAGATAGAAATCGTTTCCAAATTGTGTTTCCATAAACTGGGTAAGATTAATTTCATCTTTACAAACGTCTAAATTAAAGAATCTCAAAGGCCCACTTCCAATTTCTCAAAAATGGAAAACTTCAATTCTTCAAAGCCAAGGAAAAGTTTTGTCTCAATACTCAAAGTTCAAACTGAAATTCTCTAAAAATTCTATATTATGAAAACTCCTTTTCAAACTAAAATTTCAAAAATATATTTATAGTCGCCAAAAATTTGTTGCAAAGGACCATTTGGCGCAGTAAGTCGGGATCGCCGATCAACTCGACGATCTACCCTTTAGTCAGTTGCATTGCATTTTTTCTTAGTCCTTCAGCATCCTCAAGTTCTGTAACTTTAGGTGATCCAATCACTGCATTGCGGAACCATTCAGCGACACGCCGACTGCTCCTCTCTCTCGCCGACTTGATTTTCTCCTTTAGGGCATGGCACATTGGAACTTTAGGCGAGGTAATAGCCACTTGGCAACTCGCCCAATGGATTAGGCAATCAACATACCTTCTTTTCTTCGTTCTTTCAGCTGCCTTGTTCCTTTTTGCCCATTAGTGTCCATGCTTTGTTCCTAAATCCAAATACCTTGAAATCAAGGATTTTACATCAGTTATTGACACAAGATAAGCATTTGAGGACACGAAATCTATCTAATAAAAGCCCGAAATGAGTCCAAAACGTGGACTCATCAACACCCCCAACTTAAACTTTTGCTTGTCCTCAAGTAAAACTCAAGTTTAGCAGTTCAAAAAGGATGTCTCAAATAGTGCTATGCAAGACTCAATCATGAATGCACACAAAAAGACTCAACTTACTCATGCAAGGATCAATTGTGCACTCAAAGATTCAAGTTATGACTCACCATTATCAAAGACTCTCAAGTTCACAATACTTGCTTCAAATGCAAGTTCAAGCTTAACAAAGGTACTTAAATGCCCTCACACAAAGAATGATTCCATATTCACACACAATGGTTCAATAATTTATAGCTTCAGAATCACAATCAACACTCACACTCACAAAGATAAACACAATGCATGATTTCACCCATAGGTTTGCCCTTATTTTCCAACCAACACTTGCTTCAGCTAACTCAAGATGACAAAGGTCTTTTCAAGGCTTGTAATGGGGCTGAGTGTAAAGGTATGGTCATTTAGGTTCAATCGCTGCTATCCTCATGAAATGTGATGTGAATAACACTTTATTTCCTTTTCTTCATCATTTTCATTCATGCTCAATAGTCACCCCATTATTCACTTTCCATGGACTGTTGGACACCCCATTTCTTTTTACATTTTCAAAACTTTATTCCACAACTATTTCATTATTTTTCTTTTTCATTCTTTTTTTTTTTTTTTTTTTTTTTTGTATAGGGGGGTTCCATCTTTCTCAAAACCATGGGTTAAAGGGGACTTCCTTGCACTTCTTGATTTACATTTTGTTTTCACCACACCCCCAACTTAGGCTTTTGGCCTAAGTTGGCTATTCAAACAAACCACATCTCATGAGGATTAAGGGTGAAGGGATAAAGAAAGGTCACGATTTCATCAAGTTTCTTCCAAGGAAAGGGTAAGGCTGAAAAAGTGTTCAAGAAAAGTTCACACGCTCACAAGGTACGCCACAAAAAAGGTGTAGTGTCAAATTGTTTCACTCTTTAAAGTTGCCTGAGATTATTTCAAGAGATCACATCACTTAGTCAACCGGACCAACGGAGAAAATTTTAGGTGTCATCATACATGGTTCACGGTAAGCTCATCACACACAAGGCATTGACACCAATGTCAAACAAGACTACACACTTTTGATAGTGTGCAATGCTCATCATAAGAGACTCAATTTGATAATTGGCTAGTCACAACGAGATACAAAAACTTGACATATTGCCTATGCAACTTCATTTGGCCTCATCGAAGCTGCACATTCATTTTTGTTCGATTATGAGCACTATTTAAGTCATCAGTATTGATTAAGACCGATACTCAAATTTGCAAGAGAACAACCACATTCAAACACAAACAAGAGGTGGCACAAATTTTTTCGAAGGAGGGGTCCAAATATCATTTACAAATAAAACAAGGAGCCACAAGTTCAATCATCCACAAAAATAGTGCAAAAGACAATATATATATCACGAAACCCATATATACAAACAAAGAAATGATCACAAAAGGTGGGCCTCACCCCTCCACAAACCAAAGTTATTTGTCCTCAAATTCAAGAAATAAATTATCCAAAATTAAATAAAAATAAGACAGAGAGGGAGGTAAAAAGAAATCCTATCTAAACAGTCACTTCATATGTCTGGGCATCAGTGCCCGGTGTAGTACTCTGAACCTAGGTCTGAACATCGAGAGACACATCAACAGTACCACCAGCTCTATTCGGGCCTACCATAGACGTCTCTATCAGCGATGTCTAGATCCCCGACTGTACAATCGTCTCCTGTAGATCTGGCAGGTCTCCATTTATGCTCTACTTCGTTAGATCAATCTGCTTCTCCTCGGTCTCTCCTTCTGACTCATCAACTGCTATACCATCCTAGTGTACCTCTGTGGTGGTGGCCGGAGTAATCTCAGAAGTCTCTGGGCATCTACATTGTCTGCTGCCTCCAAGAGGGAAGTGAAGTCAGTGGACTTCAAGTAATCCATATCCTTCCTCAGATCTGCATCCCCGGCTTTCAAAGTCGTAAACTCAGAAGTATCCCCCTGTCTACTCTAACAAGCCATGACTCTCGCAGTCAAATCATCTACAGAAGCCCGGAGGGGGTCATTGCAGCTAAAATAGCAACCTCAATCATCCATGGCACAACAGCCTCCAATCCAGTAGCCCTCACATAAGCAGAGTGGGCTAAGTGTCCAATCTTCATGATGTTGGCCTGAGTGATCTTGGTGGGCTGCGCTGAGGTAGAAACATCTGGAGTCTGTGAAAAAGAAGTAGGAGCATATGTACCTGAAGGCCCGGAGGCCGGAGTAGGCAAATATGCCTCTGCAGTTATCAAATCAATGTCCATCTTCGGGAATGTATCCAACGGAGCTGCTCTCCACTCGTCGGCGTCCTCTCGTGTGTATTCGACCTCTATACGCCTAATATCTATGGACGAAGAGGGAGTGACCTCAATATCTCTTGTATCATCAGAGGGAACTCCAGCACGCCGGCACAACTCTGTGATAAAGACTGGGAATGGAAGGGAAGTCTGCCTCTGCTTGGCCCTCATGGACATCTCCTGTTCAATAAGGAGTCCCAAGTTGATGCTCATCCAGGATATGATCGACCCAAGGCAGGCCGCCTTAGAGTGGCGTATGATGAACACGTTCTGGGATGGAATGATGGTGCTGCTAATAAATCCAAACCAGAACCGAGCAGCAATATTTAGATCACTCTTTTCAATGGGGACCCCTACCTCGATCCACCTCGGGGTGGTATCGGAAATCAACGGAGCAAGCTAGCCCTTCAAGTCAACCAAGGACTGATTAGTAGGCAGGACCTCATATGCCACTGTAGCTCCTAGACCCCTGTTGAGTACATTATTAATGTACTCGCTACTATATCTGATTTCCTTTCCCCGGACCATGACAGACTTAACCGGTCTGAATTCACTGGACTTTTTCTTCCCCTTTGACACCAACTCTCCATATGTTGTATAGAACTCCCAGACCCATATAGGTATGCACATGCCTCGGGGTCTAGTGAACTGCTCAAAGCGGTGATAGTGAAGAGTGTCCCGCACTGAGAAGTATCTACATTCAAGGCCCTCTGTAGAAAGCAGCTTCTCCTCAAGAATCGGTCGCAACCCATCGACTTTCACTCTGTTAAGTAGCAGTGGAGGAGGAACAACTGGTGGTACTGGAACTACAGGCGGTGTCAGAGCTAGCACTGAATCAACTGGGGTGGAAGCTGAAGGGACTCCAGCTGAGTCAGGAAGAGATCTAGCATGGAACTCAGCCCGCCAGGATTGTAAGGGCTGGTCGTATTCCGGCTCTGAGAATGCGGGACGGGAGCCCTCACTATCGGAATTGTACTTTGGAGCCTCAGATACGGGTCTTCTTCCTTTGCCCTTGCCTCCCTTTAGAGGCTCTTTTTTTCCCTTTTAGGAAGGTTGGCTCCTCTCTCATTTTATAGTAATGCCCCTCGCTCTTTTACGGAGTGGCATGTCGATGTTGGTTCTTGCCATATCTGTGAAACATCAGAAAAAGTTACAAATAATTCAAGCAAAAGCACAGAAGATAACAGTTGCAGACAGACTTACCAAACTGGTCAGTGAGTCGCCGAATCTTTTTGGCGAGCTAGATCCGGCTCACCAAAAGGATTGGCTCAAAAATCCTAAAAAAATTTGGCATGTCGGCGATGGGATGGACCTTTCGATGAATCGTTGACAACTTTCGGCGAGCAAGGACTTGCCCAACAAAAGTTACATTGCATTTTAGTAGTTAGGGGAAGAGAAATGGTTATCAAGCCGGACATTCGGTGAGTCGCCGAGTGCACTCAGCAAACTCAGGATTCTCGCCGAAAGTTAAAAAACCCAACTCAAGATCAAGCATGAAATGAAAGGTGATAAGGGGTGATTCGGCAAACCACCAAGTAGTTCGGCGAGCTCGACCCAGCTAGCAAAACGACCCAACGTGCCTACTTTCAACCCCATCTTCCAAATTTAACCTTGCAGCCCCTGAAAATAAAATCAAAACATGCACTCTCACAATTAATCTAAGACCCATTACACCCATGCCCTCAATATACTCAGACTTCTTCCAGTTTTGCCAAAGTTTGCCATTTGACGACTTTTTGCCTTAAGAATGATGTCAACCGCTCTATCATTGGGCAAAATACGTCATTTAGCACAAATGCAGGTTACTTATACTTCACCCGACTAGACCCAACAACATGCAAGCACAACCCCACAATTTTAATCATTTTCAAGTACGACAATTTCGGGAAATCAATATTAAAGGCATTTATACGCACGATATTCAAATTAACAAGCACACACATATACAATTACGAACAGAGAGGTCCATCACACATCACTAAGACAAAAATAAATTTCAAATGAGTACAAATTGCTAAAAATGAATTCGGGGTTCGGAAAACCAACTTTTGATGTCGAATAAATACTTTGAAAGGCTAGGCAGCAAAGAAATCCAACTCCTAACACAAACTCGATGACTAAAATACAATAAAAACACAAGAAATATTGTGCGGGTGTAATTTTGGGAAGTTCAAAAGTGAGGGAAAGTGAAAGAGTTTAAAAGTTTAACCTTTGGCCTTTAAAATCCGTCCATTTCTAGCCTATTCGATGACATAAGTTTTTGCTCTCCGACGCACTTGACGACACACCTAGTGGGCATTTACCTCACCAAGTTTTTCAGGACTGATTAGTCCACAAATTGGACTTATTTAGGGCTTTATTTTGATAGAAATAGTTTCCTCAAATGCTTATTTTGTCTCAATATCTGATGAAAAACTCTTAAGTTTCAGGTATTTGAAGTTTTAGTGGAATCATGGACACTTAGGCGCAAAAAGGAACAAAAAGGCTGAAAAGAATGAAGAAGCTGAAGCCTGAGCATCGCCAAACATACTTGGCGAATCGCCGAAGGGACGCACTCCACCCTTTGATCCAGTACGCGAAGCCCTAAAGGAGCAGGATTAAAAAGGAGATGAAAGGAGCAGTTGACGCTTCACCGAATAGTTCCGTGAAGCAGTACGATGTCGTCTAATGAAACAGAACACAATGATGTTGAAGGCTAGTGTAAGATGGCGACAAACAACACCAAAGGGTGAATCACCGAGTTGATCGGCGATTCCGACTAACCTCGCCGAAAGATCCCCCAGCACTATTTTCTGAAGTCTGTAAATACTAAACTTGTTATTAATTGTTAAAAAGTCGAACATTTATTTTAATTTCCAGAATAGAATAGTACTTTTTGGATATTTTCTCTCAAGTTTGGAGAGGGTTTTTGGGATACTTAAAGAAAGAAGGATTTCATCTTCCCCAAGTTGGAAGTGGGTCTTCTCCATTCCTCTTCCTTTTCTTAAATCAAGGTTTAATTTCTTATACCCATTTGATTTTAGTATCATTTTAGGTGCATTTTGTTATTTCTTGATGTGTGGCTAAAACTCCTATTCTTGGGGTGTGATTTGGCAAATATGTGTTGATATTATTGTTGGGTCTTACTTGCTGATAGTTTAAATGTAGTTTAATGGTGATTTCACCTTGTGGCTGTGGTTTAATAAAATGGATTTGTAGTTGCAAATACAAAGTCACCCATGTGTTTTTGGCTTTCCCAAGAAGGAGGTCGCGAAACCAAGACCACTAGACTGATGGACTAAGGAGTGGGTCGACATGAGGTTCAGCCCAAAAGGGTGAGCCCTAGTTCAATATTCTAACACTCAGCTCGAGAGAGTGAGTGGGTTAAGGTGTAGGTTGGTCTTCATGCGGCAAATGGGTGTCTGAGAGGAACGCATTTGAAATGGGGTAAGTTGCCCGAGAGGGAACTTATTTCCATCTAAAGCTTAGCCTAGTCACTATTATCTTGCAAATTTCCTTTCGAAAACATGTACCCAACTATTTATCTCAACTTGTATTGCAGTCATACCCCAAGAAGTCTTCCCCATACTTGATTTTCTTGTTATTTTTGTTGTTTTTACTACTTGTGACAAAGCCCCCAATTGATATTTGACACTTTTGTGTCAGCCCCTTTGATTTACAATGTTTTTAATCATTAATATCTTTAGCTACGACTAATTAGAACTAAATTTTATTTTTCTGTTAATTTTCAAAGCCACTCCCTTGGGACACGACCCCAACCATTGGTTGGGTTACTATATTATCGACGATAGTAGACACTCGTACCGTAGGTTGGTGTCGTTGGTCACGATAAGCATCAAAATGGCGCCGCTGCCGGGGAGTGGTGTCACTTGAGAATTCTTAGATTAGAATTTTCGTTCCTTTTAGTGTAGTTTTACTAACTTAACTTTTAGTCTTGTTTTGATTGTGTAAACATTTATGAAAGCATGAGTGTTAACGACAATAATGGTAGTCAGGTGGGCCACCAATATGACATCGGTAACCTCAACGATCTCCAAGAGCCAAATGTCAATGACCCCTATCTCATGGGAGGTGTTGGAGCCATCTGCCTACCTCCAGCCGAGGGGAATGTAGTGTTTCATATAACGAGCACTATGTTGCAACTCTTGCAATTAAAGGAATTTTCAGCGGATTGGCTCATGAGGATCCCCATGAGCATCTTCGAAACTTCATGGATGTATGTAGGCCATTCTATTTCAAGAACATCTCTCAAGAGTTAGTCAGGTTGCGATTATTCACATTTTCTCTAATAGGGGAAGCTTGCAAGTGGTTAGCTGAATTACCATGAAACTCGATCACTTCATGGGAGGAGCTGGTCACCGCATTTAATGTGCGATTTTTTCCTCCCTCGAAGATAATGACTATTCAGGATAGCATCCAAAGCTTCAAACGTCTGAATGGAGAGCCGCTACACGAAACTTGGTTTTGATTTTAAAAATTGGTGCTACAATGCCCAACCCATGGTCTTCCTGATAACGTGCTCCTTCAATACCTCTATCGGAGTCTAGACTCAGCAAACAAAGATGTCGGTGACCAATTCTCACCCAGAGGTTTAATGCACCAGCCGTACGTAGTAGTAGCCCAGGTTCTAGATGGCATGACAACCATCAACAGAGCGTGGTACACTCGTGAGGACCAGGTCTCCCTTGTCACCTTCCAGCTATCTAAGGAGCAGATTGAAAAGGACAATGAGAGAGACCAAAACATGGCTAAGATCATGACACTACTTGATATTCTATGTAAGAATGTCATGGGGGCTGGTACCCGTGGTGTCAATGCTGTGGGGGTTGGGAGCACGAATCCTGATGAGATGAAATTTGAAGCTCTATATAGCGAGGAGGTAAATTTTCTGGCAAACCAAGACGGTGGTTATCGTTCAAACTACCCCAGGCAGGGTGGTAAACAAGGTTGGGCTAGAGACGAAGTATGGCAAGATCGAGACCGTGAATGGAGGGATCAGAATCCAAATTGGAAGGATGAGGAGAAGGATAAATTTGTGCCTCCCCACGAGCGACAAAAGCCCAAGGATTCGCAAGGTGGTAGGTCCAAGGATATGCTCTTGCGTATCCTAAAAAGTGTTGAACGGTCAGACAAAATGATCAAAGGCATGAAAGAAGATGTGTCCACCCTTAACCAGACTGTCACCTCTCATTCAGTTTCAATCAAGCGGTTGGAGACCCAAATGGGTCATATCTCTTCTCATCTTAACCCAAGACAACGGGTGGGGGGGGGGGGGTTTCCTAGTGATACTATGGCTAACCCCAAGAGTGAGGTCTGACGGTTGACTTGCGTCGTGCCACGACATTAACTAAGGCGTTGTTTGGGAGGCAACCCAAAACTCCTTACTTGCTTTAGTTATGTTGATAAAATAATAGTGTGTTGATTGTGCATATGGAAGTGTGGAGAGTGCATGAAAAGTACAGATTAGCGAGCATTAGAATCTGTCGGTGAATCGCCGAAAGGATCGGCGAAGCCGACCTTACCTGTCGTTTGATTCAATACATCTCAACAATTGGGTCTGTAAAACTTGGCTGAGTGTGAATTCCTTCGGCACATCACCAAGTCGGTTGGCGATCTCGATAAAGATTGCTGATGCAACGCCCACCTGAACTGAAAGCTATGTTATATTCGGTGAAAATATCAGATGTTTAGTGCTTCGCCGAGTAAATGGGCGAACTTCACTTATATCGCCGAATGGGCAGAAACTGGACGGTTTTTGCAAGCCACAAGTTTAAAAGTTCTATTTCATTCATTTCCTCTCACTATTTCATCCTATCAAACTCACACGTACACTTTAGATTTATATTTCCTGCCATTTTAAAGTATTTTAAGTGTCGAATTGTGCGCGAATTTGGATCGCATTGCTGCCTAGCACGTCAGTACAATCTAATTCAGCACCAAGGTTGGTAATCTAACCCCTCAGTTATTTCGTCAAAATTTGTACTCATTTGCATGATGATTAATAGTATAAAATCTATGTTGTGTCTCTGAGTTACTGGGATTACATGTATTATTGATTATGATTCAATAGCTGTCGCGTGATTTGAGGAACTCCCATTCAACTGCGCTTTGAGTTGAATTTTTACGTGGGGGAAATCTGAAACTTCTATGGGTTTTCATTGAAATTGTATTATTTAAGCCTAAATTGCATTATCTGGGTTGTGGCGTGAAATTTGAAAGAAATGGGTTGAAATAGACACGTTTGGCTGTTCGGTAAGATGAACAAACTAGCCGAATTACTCGGCGGTTCGCCTAACGTCCCCATTCCGCTCTTAACTGAATACTTTATGTATTGATTGATCTGTCACCTTCAGAGGTTATTTTAATTCACAAAATGCACTCGGTGACTCGCTGAAAGATCCATTGTTCGCCCTTTGTCCGCGCCCTTGTATCATTTGCATATCATTTTCAATGATTAGCCTAACAAGCTAAGCACTTCACCAACTAGCTTGGCTAAGCGATTCCACACTCAGAAACACTCTTTTGCTCTTGTTTGAATTATTATCTAACTTATCCTCGAGGTCTTTGCAGAAATGGCTAGACCAAAAGTCGTAGGGAGAAATGATCCACCCAAGCACATAAGAGCACGAGAATTTAAAAATGATGAAAAGAAAGCAGAGCTAGCCAGACAAAGGAAATATACCTAGGAAACCAGGGCAAAAAGACGAATTCCCATCGACCCTAATGTTCCTCCAAGGGCTTGCAGTTTAGTTAATGCAATACGGGCCTTCAGAGCAGCTCATGAGATAGATCAGATGATTGCAGCTATTCTTGCTGCAGACGCTAAGGTAGAGGCAAACAATGAGGACACACAACAATACTCTAGCGACCATTGTTTTTCTTCAGGGAGATGCATCGGGCACTAATGTCCCGCTAGATAGAGGGACTGCATAGACATGACCTTTCTTCACCCCCTCTCTGTCTTATTATATTTTTCAATTCTGATACTTTCATTTGCATTTGAGGACAAACGCTCTTATTTGTGGTGGAGTGAGGCTCACCTTTTGTGTGCTTGTTTCAGATACTTGTGTTTTGTATATATTTGGGTTGTTCTGTTTTAAATTGTGTCAATACTGTTTTCTCTGGATGCTTAAGCTTGTGGCTCAGTTTATTTTTATTTCCAAAATGATTTTGACCCTTCTGAAGTTTTTTGAATTTTTCGCACATTTTTACCACGCCTCGTGAGTTGATGTGGCTGATCGTTTGCAAAAATTTGAGCTCAGTTTTGATCAATATCGATGACTTGAATAGTGCTCTCAATCGAACGAACATGAATGTACGGCTATAATGAGGCCAAATGAAGTTGCATAGACAATATGTGAACTCTTTGCATCTTGTTGTGATTAGCCATTTATCGAATTGATTCTATTGTAATGACCGTTGCACACTAGCGAATGTGTGTAGTCTTGTTTGACTTTAGTGTCGATGCCTTGTGTGTGATGAGCTTACTTTGAACCATGCTTGAATAAACCTAGAATTTGCCCTGTTAGTCTGATTGATTTAGTAAGGTGTGCTCTTGAAATGATCTTAGGCAACTTTAAAGAGTGTGAGCCAATTTGACATATACCTCTTTTGTGGCCTACCCGTGAGAGTGTGAAACTCTCTTGGACACCCCTTGAGCCTTATTTTTCTTTGGAAGAACCTTGATGAAACTTAGACCTTACTTGATTCACTACCAATAAATCCTCTTGATTTGTGGTTTAGTGAATAGCCAACTTAGGCCAAAGGCCTAAGTTGGGGTGTGGTGAAAAAGGAAAAAGAGTAGTCAAGAAATGCAAGGAAAGTCCCCCTTAACCCATGGTGTTGCGGAAAAATGGAAACCCTCCATCTACAAAAAAAAAATACAATACAAAAGAAGTCGGGTTTCCAAGCAATCCATAGAGGTGAATAAAAAGATGACTTAGAAGCACTAGAAAAAGAAGTGATAAAGGAAAAGAAGGGACTGCTTTGAGAAAGAAGTGATAAACGAAAAGAAGGGAATGCTTTGAGAATACCACATCGCCTGAGGAAAAAGTCAATGAGCCTAAATGACCATACCTTTGCACTCAGCCCCATTACATGCCTTAGAAAGACCTTTTTGATCTTGAGTGAGCCGAACTGAAAATCGATTGGAAAATAAGGGCAAACCTATGGGTGAAAACATGCATTGTGTTCCTTTTTTTAGTGTGAGCGTTGCATCTGTTTCCTGATCTTTAATTGATTAACCTCTTTGTGTGAATGATGAATCATTCTTTATGTGACGGCATTTAAATACTTTTTGTTGAGATTGAACTTGCAAAAGTAGCAAGTATTGCAAGCATGAGAATCTTTGATAGTAGTGTGTCACAACTTGAATCTTTGAGTACACAATTGATATTTGCATAAGTAATTTGAGTCTTGTTGTGTATGTTCATGATTTAGTCTTGTGTAACACTATTTGAGACACCTTGTTGAACTGCTGAACTTGAGTTAGCTTGAGGACAAGTAAAAGTTTAAGTTGGGGTGTTGATGAGTCAACAAATTGGACTCATTTAGGGGTTTATTTTGATTGAAAAGTGTCCTCAAATGCTTATTTTGTATCAATATCTGATGTAAACTCTTAAGTTTCAGGTATTTGATGTTTTAGTGGAAGCATGGACACTTAGGCACAAAAAGGCTGAATAGAACGAAGAAGCTAAAGCATGAGCATCGCCAAGCATACTTGGCAAATCCCCGAGGGATGCACTCCGCGAAGCCCTAAAGGAGCAGGATCAAAAAGGTGATGAAAGGAGCAGTCGACGCTTCACCGAATAGTTCCGCTAAGCAGTACTATTGTTGCTTATCGTGACCAATGACACTAACCTACGCTATGAGTGTCTACGATCATCGATAGTATAGTAACCCAACTAAAGGTTGGGGTCGTGTCCCAAGGGAGTCGTTTTGAGATTGATAGAAAAATAAAATTAAGCTCTAACTAGTCGTAGCTACAGACATTAACGATTATAAACATAGTAAATTAAAGGGGGTGACACGAAAGTGTCAAATATCGATTTTGGGGTTTTGTTACAAGTAGTAAAAGAAGCAAAAAGTAACAAGAGAATCAAGTATGGGGAAATGTTCTTGGGGTGTGACCGCAATACAAGTTGAGATAAATAGTTGGGTACATGCTTTTGATAAGAAATTTGTAATATAATAGTGACTAGGCTAAGCTTTAAATAGAAATAAGTTTCCTCTCGGGCAACTTACCCCGTTTCAAATGTGTTCCTTTCGGACACCCATTTACCGCATAAAGACTAGCCTACACCTTACCCCACTCACTCTCTCGAGCTGAATGTTAGGATATGGGACTAGGGCTCACCCTCTCGGGCTGAACCTCATGTCGACCCACTCCTTAGGCCATAAGTCTAGTGGCCTTGGTTTCGCGACCTCCCTATCGGGCAAGCCGAAAACACATGAGTGGCTTTGTATTTGCAACTACAAACCCTTTAGATTAAACCACAACCACTAGGTGAAATCACCATTAAACTACATCTAACCTATCAGCAAGCAAGACCCAACAATAATATCAACACATATTTGCTAAATCACACCCCAAAAATAGGGGGTTTTAGCCACACATCAAGAAATAACAAAATATTCCTACAATGATAGTAAAATCAAGTGGGTATAAGAAATTAAACCTTAATTTAAGCAAAGGAAGAAGAATAGAAAAGAATCACTCCAACTTGGGGAAGATGAACTACTTTCTTCAAGTTCGCTAAAACCCTCTCCAAACTTGAGAGAAAATATCTAAAATGTACTATTATATTCTGGAAATTAAAATAAAAGTTCGACTCCCTAAAATTAATAATAAGTTTAGTATATATAGACTTCAGAAAATAGTGTCGGCAGATCTTTCGGCGAGGTTAGTCGATGTCGCCGAATGACTCGGCGACTCATCCTTCTTTTGTTTCATCACCGTTTCGTACTTGCCTTCAGCATCTTCACGTTATGGACCATTGGGCGGTATAGTACTACTTCGCAAAAATATTCGGTGAAGTGCCGACTGCTCCTTTCATCGCCTTTTGATCCTTCTTCTTCAGGGCTTCACGCATTGGAACATAGGGCGGAGTGAATCCCTTCGGCGAATCAACAATTGTGTTGGCGATGCTCAGGCTTCAGCTTCTTCGTTCTTTTCAGCCCTTTTGTTCCCTTTTGCGCCTAAGTGTCCATGCTTTCAATAAAACTTAAAAACTTAAGAGTTTTCATAAGATATTGAGACAAAATAAGCATTCGATGACACTATTCTTATCAAAATAAGCCCTAAATGAGTCTAATTTGTGGACTCATCAATACCCCCAACTTAAGCTTTCGCTTGTCCTCAAGGAAACTCAAGTTCAGTCGTTCAACAAGGTGTCTCAAATAGTGCTACTCAAGACTAAATCATGAACATACACAACAAGACTCAAAATACTTATGCAAAATTCAACTGTGTACTCAAAGATTCAAGTTGTGACACACCACTACCAAAGATTTCTCATGTTCATGATACTTGCTACTAATGCAAGTTCAATCTAAACAACAGTATCTGAATGCCCTCACACAAAGAATGATTCCATATTCATGCACAGGGGTAAAACAATTTAAGATCAGGTATCAGATGTAACACTCACACTCAAAAAGAGGAACACAATGCATGATTTCACCCATAGGCTTACCCTTATTTTCCAATCAACCTTTGGTTCGGCTTGCTCAAGATCAAAAACGTATTTCTAAAGCTTGTAATGGGGCTGAGTGCAAAGATATGGTCATTTAGGCTCAGTGACTTTTTCCTTATGAGATATGGTATTCTCAAAGCATTCCCTTCTTTTCCTTTATCAATTCTTTTTCTAGTGCTTCTAAGTCATCCTTTTATTCACTCTCCATGTATTGCTTGGAAACCCAATTACTTTCATCTCCTTTTTAATCTTGCTCCTTTAGGGCTTCGCGTACTGGATCAAAGGGTGGAGTGCGTCCCTTCGGCGATTCGCCAAGTATGTTTGGCGATGCTCAGGCTTCAGCTTCTTCATTCTTTTCATCCATTTTGTTCCTTTTTGCGACTAAGTGTCCATGATTCCACTAAAACTTCAAATACCTGAAACTTAAGAGTTTTTCATCAGATATTGAGACAAAATAAGCATTTGAGGAAACTATTTCTATCAAAATAAAGCCCTAAATGAGTCCAATTTGTGGACTAATCAGTCCTGAAAAACTTGGTGAGGTAAATGCCCACTAGGTGTGTCGTCAAGTGCGTCGGAGAGCAAAAACGTATGTCATCGAATGGGCTAGAAATGGACGGTTTTTAAAGGCCAAAGGTTTAAACTTTTAAACTCTTTCACTTTCCCTCACTTTTGAATTTCCCAAAATCACACCCGCACAATATTTCTTGTGTTTTTATTGTATTTTAGTCATCGAGTTTGTGTTAGGAGTTGGATTTCTTTGCTGCCTAGCCTTTCAAAGTATTTA
>JAJOOI010010269.1:0-43757 GCA_029582585.1 Solanum bukasovii | reverse complement strand
GAAATAATTTGACTAATTGAATATAATTGTTGGTTAAAAGTAAAGTCTAAACCATTTTCCTCGTGGGATCGATCCCAACCTACAGTTGGGTTCTTTACTTGATAACGATCGCTTATGCTTCTGAAAGGAGGTGTAATTTGAGCGTATCAACGTTCTGGAACATTTACTTAGATCGGGTACCACGAACCGGTATGCTAACAATTTTAGTTTGGCTTCCATGCGAGGACCATTGAATTGTGTTGTGTATATACTTGTGATGATTACGTTCATATCTAATGATGATTGATATTGGAAGACTGTATGTTGGTCTAAAATGATAATTGTATCCCTTGAGACTTGTGAAATTGTGCCTTATTTGTAAGTGATGATTTATATTGTATATGTGTGTTTTACTTTATTGTGACTGCTTATGTATATTTCACTTTTGGGATAGCCTCATGATCCTACCAGTACATTGTTGTTGTGTACTGATACGACACTTTCTTTTTCTTTGTTGAGTACAGGGCATATTCAGGCAGCTATTGATAGACCTCAGCTAAGTGACTATTGATCGTGACCGGATTCAAGGGTGAGCTTGTTCTTTCAGGCTTTCATGGATCTCTCTTGTTTAAGTCCACTTCTTTTTGGACTCAGACTATTTGTTTAAGGTGATTGTTTAGTTTCGGGGTTGTACCCCTTGTTCTTAGACTTGTCGTTAGTAGAGTTTTGGTACAATGACTTTTAGGTTCTAGGGGTTGTTCTTTCACATTAGTTTGTTTAGTTTATTTAAAACCTTTGGAGTTTATGAGTACTCTGTATTATTTTATAGTCATTTAAACCTGCTTCCGTATCTTTAACTGCCTTAGTTTTCATAAAATTTGTTAATTTGGGTTGTAGTAATGGTTCTTCCACCGGACGGTTTGTGTGGGTACCAAGCACGATGGTCTGTGTCGTGACAAAGTTGGTATCAGATCCCTAGGTTTGTTGATCTCATTGTACCAAAACAAGTCTAGTAGAGTCTTGCAAAATGGTACGATGACGTCCGTACTTTTCTTCGAGAGGCTATAGAACTTTACGAAAAGCTCACTTCTTTCTACTCCTTCATGCTATGACTTGAATCCAATTGGTATCTGGGTGATACAAATTGGTATATTTCCTCATTCACTCTATGGTCCGATCTAGAGCAATAACAGCGGTAACACCATCACTAGCAAGAGAGGATGTGTATAGACTATCGATAGTTGAATAGGGTCACCATTCCGAACAAGTATCCATTGCCTCGGATATATGACCTTTTAGACCGATTCCAAGGTGCATCAGTTTTCTCTAAGATTGATTTAAGGTCTGGTTACCATCACTTCAGGGTTGAGGAGGTTAAGAATTGGGTTCGACCAAGTTCTATGGTTGAAATTAGAAGTTTTGTGGGGCTCGGTAGCTACTATTGTCTCTTGTTGTATGAGTTAAGTCCAATTGGTATCTCCCGATTTCAATTGGTATCTCAACAAAGTGAACTAGACGTCGTGGTCACGACTGAAGGAACAAAAGCAAGGTAAATTGGAACTGAGAAGGTTCCAATTGGTATTTGGTTTTAGGGGCCGTATAAGGCATAAATTATCAGTAATGGTCATCTATGGAATGAACTAATTAAAGAATTTGACCTTGTCTGCAAGTTGTAACTGCTTGAGTGTCGTGAAAAGAAAGTCATCACGAGATTAGGTACAAGGGTCTAGATAAATTACGATGTGGTTCGTAAGCGAGAAATCTGGACGTGCGTTGCTACCAACTGATAAACGTGTGAGAGTCTGGGTTTATCCTGGGGATGTCTGTGTGGTAGTGTTGAAATGATGTAAAAGGATTCTAAAGTGCGTACTTCGTTGGGTTGATCGGGGGGTAGACAACGATTATTCTAGCTAAAGAGATTTTCTTAAATGCCTAGTTATAGCTGGGAAATCTAGGGGGAAATATAGAAAAGAGAGAAACCCCATAAATTGTTGGCGGGGGTTCTATTTCCGTCAGACCGCCAGTGCGGGATTTCTCCCACCAGAGCGGGACAGGGCGAGACAGAATCTCAGCCCTGTCTCCCCTGTTTCCCAGTCACAATTATGGACCCCAAATCGTACCTAAACAAACCCCCGCGATCTAAATCAGTGTTCAGCAATCGAATATAAGTTATAGGGTATGTTACAATTATGGAGA
Source organism: Solanum bukasovii (assembly GCA_029582585.1). Lineage (NCBI taxonomy): Eukaryota > Viridiplantae > Streptophyta > Magnoliopsida > Solanales > Solanaceae > Solanum > Solanum bukasovii. The sequence continues at coordinate 41,582 of JAJOOI010010269.1, read as the reverse complement.
ACCTAAGCATATGAGGAGGAAATCAGCGAGGCCGTGGAGGTCGGGGAAATGGTAATGCAGGTAGAGGAGTAGTTCAGCCAGGCGAGGAGGTTACCTGTCAAGACGACAAGGCTCCATTATATGCTTTTTTGGGCAAGACCGAGTTTTAGGTGTGTGATGCAATGGTCACTAGTGCTACTCTTGTCTGTTCCTAGATGGCTATTGTTTTGTGTGAACTGAGTTCTACTTATTCGAATGTGTCTGTTCAATTGTCTTGGGATTTGATGTGGTTTGTTATATACTTGATATCCCATCCATGTTTCTACCCCAGTTGAAGAGTTAGTCATAGTCACCCATGTGTATCGTGTTGTCCTATTGTGGTTATGGATTTTCAGAATTTTGGTTGATTTAGTTATGCTGGAAATGACTGACTTGATAAAATCTTACGCATGACTTGGTTGTCCCCCATATTATACCAGGCTTAATTGTAATACTAAGTCGGTAACTCTAGAGATCCCCGGTAGGGAAAGATTAGAGTGGGAAAGGGTGTACAAGCCTAAGCTAGCTAAGATCATATCCTCCATTCGGGCTAGGAAACTGGTAGGGCAGGGTTGTTTGGCTTATTTGGTTCATGTTCAGGGTGTTGAGGATGAGTGTCCCTCTATTGAGTCTATTTCTGTGGTATCTGAGTTTTAAGGAACTGTTTCCTATGGATTTTCCTGGTATGCCTCCATATAACGATATAGATTTCTGCATTGACTTGGAAATTGATACTTGCCCCATTTCCATCCCTCCGTATCGTATGGCTCCAGCAGAATTAAGAGAACTTAAGGCTTAAATCGAAGAGGTTCTTGATAAAGGGTTCATCCGTCTTAGTGTTTCCAAGTGGGTGCTCTTGTCTTGTTTGTTAAGAAGAATGAGGGTAGTATGAGGACATATGATTTTATCTTAATCCAAAAGGGAGTGGATTAATACCAGACTGACAAGCTTTTGGATAAAGAAAGTTCCATTGAGTATACTTGGGTGAAGAAAATTGAAGATTTTCGTAAGAAAGTGCTTACCAAGATTGGGTTAGTCCTTTGAATTTGATTAGTTTACCTGAGTTTGAGGCATTGTGTTGATGAAAAAAGGTTGACTTCGTAGTGATAGTCAAGGCTGACAGAGCGTAATGCCAATAAGAGTTCGTGATGGATTGTGACGGGATGCAACTATATAATAAAATTGTTGATTAAGTGAATTTTTGTATAGTAATTGTGACTTGCGAGTATCCAAGGTCATGTTTTCTAATACTTGGTGAGTAACGTGGTTGTATGGAAAATTATAAGGGATGGTAGGACACAACTCAAATAGAATGGTAAAGAGGTAGAGTCACACTGAAGAAAAATAGTGGGATGTAGCACAACCTTTAGAGAGAGGCGAGAGCAAGAATATTTTATTTGATTGCAAAGGCTAAAGAGATATCTTTAGGAGTGTATATAATTGGGTTCAGAGACACGTGATTTCATTCATTTTGTTATGGCTATGGCAATAGTGTCACAAGTCCTTCAGATTGGTTAAAAATAATTGGAAAAGACCTGAGGAAAGATTGGACAAACATTAGCTCGAGTGTGGTGATAAGTGCTTTGCCTCTGTTTTGAGTTTAGTAATGAGTACGATTGATTTTTTTTGGTGAAAGGTATTGTAAGATCGATGGAAAGGCAATCAATGATAAGCGAAGATCCATGAATTCAAAAAATCTCCAAGGTATAAGCTAATGTTGATAGATAAGGAGATTATGTTATACTGTTGAATTAACAATTCAGATTTTTCATCGTATGTCTACATTCGTAGTGATGTATTTCATCAAGGTATGAGTTTGTAAGGCGAGAAATGATCAATTGTATCAGGTATTGAACCTTTGAAAGGACTTACATCTGGGTTGAGTCATAAACTCTATTACTTTTAATTTTTAAAGTATCTAAGAAAAGTTTTCATTTAAAAAGTGTTGGTTTAGAGTATGTAGAGTAGAGTGAATGGAAATGGATGGTATCGACTATTCATAGGAAAACCTTTAGTGTTATTCTGTTAAATGCTTATATGACCATCTATTTCGTTTTGTACACAGTAGTGAGTATGTTTCACTAGCTATGATAACATGCGTTTTCACTTTTGTGGGTGGATCCCTAGTGGTGGATCATGGGTACCAACCCTGCGATGTTCCCTTGATGGAGTGGGAAGATTAGGAAGATTTGGTTATTTCAAATGACATATTTGGTGTTCTCTTGGAGTTGTTTTAGTGGTTCTACATGTACCACATTGCTTATGAGAATTTATAGAAGAGCTACCATGCGAATATATGCTTGTCCGAAAATCTTAATATTCATCTTGTCGTCAAGGTCATTTATTGATTGTGTTTGGTTGAATGTGGGGATCATTGGGTCCAATTATATTGTTCTTAAGATGTAATCTACAATTGCTAAATCCAACATTCAATTGTGTGGTTAGAGGGCTTGTATGCTTGGACATATCCCTCGATGAGTATCTGATGTTTAAAGACCAAATGTTTATAACTTAAGATCATGGGAAATTACGCTGTGAGATGGAGATGTTGATAAGAACTATGATTGGTTGGGTATTATGATTGTGTGTTGATTGGTCCATGTTCACCTCTAATTGTGGCAAGTTTGGATTTAGGATTTTATCATGGTTATGTGAGAAATGATTTGTCCTAATGTTTGTGTCAAAGTCCTTAATAATATGTTGTAGACATGTGTACGATCAACTTTGGTGGTTATTGGGAATAGCTTTGTTGATATTTAAGTTTACATACAACAATAATTATCACTCAAGTATTGTGATGACTTCATTAAGCCCTTGTATGGGAGGATGAGTAGGTATTCAACTTGGTTGGTTTGAGGACAGAGATTATATCATAAAGTGAGACTCAGTGTTGTTAAACAAGACCTTCGGTATAAGGAAGAACCCGTTGAAATTCTTGATCATGATGTCCGGAAGCTAAAGACATGCGATACAAGTATCCCTAGTAATTCGACGTTTTAGATACTACTCCATTCTTTATTTAGCCGATCTTTCCTAAAGTTTGTCACTCTGGGATGAGTATTGGGTAAATTGGTATCTATTGTAACGACTGGGTTCCGTCGTTATAGAAAAGCCGACGTGAAAACTTTTTGGGCCGAAAAACTTTTTCGTAGTATCTTGAGATTCCCCAACCTAGTCTAGATTTGGACAAAATTGGAGTCATTAAAGTCTAGGGAAATCAGGTAGCAATTGGGTGGTTTAATTATGATTTTGATTACATGATTAGATAGCTAAGACGTTAAGGAATCCGTACGACTTTACGAAATTGAATTCGGTTGAATACAACTCCCGAAATTGATCTTAGCGTGAACGTGTAGTTTCTGAGTGTCGTTGGTTGAGTGTGTGTTGTGAAAATGGGGGTTTGGAAATTCTTAATTTGCTCACTGGTTTCATGCAAGCCGTTGTGGCGGGATTATTTTCGCTAGGGTGGGGCCGCTATAGCTGGATAGACGCGACTTAAGTCGGAAATAAAATCCCACAAATGTTTTATTCTGCACTTTTAGAGCTAGGAGACGACCCCAAAGGAGTTCTTGACCATTTTCACCATTCTTGAGGCTAAATATAAGGTTTTCACTCTCCAAATCTATTTTTCGATCCGTAGAACTTAGTTTCTTGGGTAATTATCGAACGGCGAGGGTTTTTGATCTAGAATTTATGGTGGAAGAAACCCTAACCTAGGTATGGGGATCAAGGGTTTGTCATAGGATTGATAAGGTGGATTATAATCCGGGTAATTAGGCTTTGTTTATTGATCCTTGCATTAATTGTATGGTTTTAGACCACAAACAAGCGGGAAGAATCCGGAAAGGGAAGGATCAAGTTTCATAGGGTTTCAAGCTTGTTTCGAGGTAGGTGATGGTTGTGATTTCATGTTGGTGAGATACATGTTTGTAATTGCATCATTGTAATGCATGTATGTATGTGAATGAAGCCTATTAATCACACCTAATGTAATTGAGTATGAACGAATGACTGTATGCCATGAATCAACAATTGATTGTATGATTATGAGAATGTACATTATGATTGTGATTTTGGCTTGTTGAATGGATCGATAGCCACGTTCCGGCATAAACGTGGGATCGGTTGCCAAGTTTTGGCAGAAACATGGGATCGGTTGCCACGTTCCGGCATAAACATGGGATCGTCTTCCACGTCCTGTAACAACCCGGAAATCTAGTAAGACCAATCTAGAATCCAATGGAAACTAGTAAGTGAGACTAGAGCCGTACGTGTGAGCTTTTGAATTTGATGTTTGGTTGTAGGTTGTATATTGACTTCCCGAGCTTAGGTTGAGGTGTCTAGGGGTTAAACGTCAAGGTACAACCCCCCAAAGACCAACCAAGCGTCCTTGGGGAGGACCCTAAAGTCTAACCCCCAAGGCTGCCTAAGTTCACAAAAACTGCCAAAATTCCATGACCTACGGATGGCCATTCACGGCCAGTATGTCAAGTGACGCCCCGTAGGTTTTGCTCCGTGGTTATAGGCCTGGTTGAGGACCTGCAGGTCAAAAACACGGACCGGCAGGAAACCCTTTAGATCAATTGACAGACTGTAGGTCCATGGGACATGGATTGCACCTACAATCTGCCCAAAGTCGGCCAATAGGTGGGTTAGTTTAGCTAATTCGTTTTTAGTTTGTTTTAAGTAGGGGTTGCATATATGGGTTTATTTTATGTGTATAAAGTATTTTAAGTTATTAAATACCTCATTAAATCATTATAAACCAGGACCCTAAATCAAAACTCCAACTTCTCTTCCCTCCCAAAAATCTTCTCTCTAGAACCCACATTGAAGAACCAAGAAAGAAATCAAGGTAAGCTTGAAGATGGGAGCTTTTCACTAAGAATTTTGAAGGATTCTATACCTAAGGTATGGGAGTCCTTCATCCTTGGGAAGCTATCACCCAAGGACGCCTTTCAAAAGCTTTTAACTCAATTCTAGAAAACTCAATTAGCTAGGGTTTCAAATCAACTCCATGGATTCATTTTAAAGTTGATTTTAAAGGTTTAATTATGGTTGTTCATGAATGTATGGCTGATTTTACATAACTTTAACTCGAAATCCTTCAAGAATCCATGAGACCCCCAACCCTAGATATGGTTCTTCTTTGCGTTATGTGATGGTTTTGCAAGTTGGTCTAATTGATTGGATGTGAGTTAATTATGATTTAATTGGGTGAGCTAAGTGTGATTTTACGTGGATACTTGATTAACCTAAGATTTCTAAGGTGAATTGATATAGTCTAGGGTTGTGCCATGAAAGAGGCTAGATGAGGGTTTAAATGTGATCCTCCAAGAATGATGAATTTCTTAATGTAATGCCTTAGTTTAGATCACCTATACTTGAATTGGTCTAGGGTAATGCTTCTAGACATGAATTGCTTATGAATGAAGCTTGTAGACATGAACTAACTTGGTTAAGATCTTATATGATGAATTATGGCAGTAGTATCATTGAGATTTAGTTTACTTGATGCTATATGTCTATAATGGAGTAAGAAGGAAAATGTGGTTGGATTTTCTTGAGAATTAGGTATACATGATGATCATGTGAGGCATTGCTTGAGAGTAAGACTTGTAACATGAATATGACTCCTAGGGCTTTAAGGGTAAAAGCTAATATGAACAAGTTAGGAATGTTTAGGCTTAAGGAAAGAATTTATTATGTATGTTGAAGTTGTATATGGAATTAATGTGCAAAGACTTCACCCACGTGACCTATAATATGATCACATGAATTTATGCATGAAATGAATTGATTACTTGATTCATGGTTGTATCTATGTTATATATGTTGAATGCTAGATGTGTTGACTCAATATGATCCTTGAATGTAATATATGTGAATTACATGTGATTGTGGTATTATGTATATGCTTATGAACTCTAGAGAAGAAAGTGTCTATGATGATAATGTATCTATGGTGTTGATTGAAAGGTTAGTTCTCATATTCGCCTTTACATACTATTATGCCTGAAATGTACACGATCATATTGATCCACTTGAAAGGTGGAGGTGTTTAGTTATAGTGTATATTGTGGTATTGATGAAAGATCCCTCTTTCCTATACCCTTATATATGACTATGTACGATATGATATGACCATGTATGAGATGTTATGACTATGGTCGTATTGTTATGTTGCATGAAAGGCTATTCTCGTGAACAAACTATGAATAATGAGGTGAAAGGTTGCTTACCTAATAATAATGATTCTAAGGTGGAAAGTTAGTTATCAACTAAATGAATCGATGAGCTATTTAGTGAATTGTATTGAACGAAGGGTAAAGTATGCCTTCACACATGTAGATATAATTCAATACTAATTATGTATAATTAGGAAGTAACGCTTAGTACCGAGTGGATATGGAAAATGAGGAAAAGGCCCTTCCGCTAATGCAATAGGTTGGGTCATCTATAGTAAACTCATAGGTTGGGTCATCTACAGTAAACTCATGAGATGGAAGCTCCTCCGCTAATGCAATAGGTTGGGTTTCTAGAAGCAATCTCCCTATCCCATAACTATGTGCCAAACATAGTACTTAGCTCGTGGATCCACATAAAAGCTAAATGTAATTAGTTCTACCTTCGGCAAGTAGAACGCCTTCTTTCGGTGTGGCGTTATATGACACAGGATTCCATGTAGCTAACATGGTCTATGTCGGTTATGGATATTCTTCCCTAAATAATAATATAATAAATATGATAGGAATTATACTATGACTTCTTAATGGGTTTACTTAGTAAGAGTGGGGGTATGGGACTTCACTTTTACATTGCACAAGTAGACGTATTAGGGTATTATGGAATGGTTTGCTTATGCTATGATGATATATGAATTTATGTATAGATAATGAATGGATTGAGTTATAGGCGACTTTCCTTATGTTTAATTAATGTATATGTTTATATCTTTACTTATGATTATGGATTATAATATGTGTAAAAATGATGAATATGACTAAAGTAACTTCAAAGGGATACCTAGTGGGGTTGGTATTATGGGATGCCATTCTCACATTGCACATGTGTTCTTGGGGTTTCTTAGGCGGTGACTACTAAATGATGAGATGGTCTTGGTATTTGACTTGTATTACTTTATGATTGGAGGGTATGTATTGTGAAGATTGGGATTTGTATGTTGTTGATATTGGAGACTATGGTTGTTATTATGATGATATCTCTCATGTTATGATGAAATGCGTGTGAGTTGCCTTATGGGGTGGATTCTCCAATTATTTCTAAGATGATTATAAGAAATGGCATATAGCATAATTTCAAATGAAAAGTCCCTTTCTATATTTGTTTTAATGATTTTGTGCATGACTTCCATACTTAGTACTTTTTTGTGCTAACCCCATCTTTCTACATTTCCTATAAGTGTAGGCTTTGGAGATATTTGATTCCATCCTCGTGGCTAGGTTCATAGGATATCAAGAAGAAGAAGAAGATTGGTGAGTCCTCATTGTATTCGAGGGCTCAACCTTATGTCTTTATTGTCTTTCTTTTATGTTTTGGACTTTGGATGTAAGGGCTATATCCTACGATTGTATTTCAAGAGTTTTATTCCAAGTTTAATATATGGTTTGATACATAGTGTCATAGGTTGTCTTTCATTTTATAAGAGATGTCGAGTCTAAAGAAAAGTTTAAAATCCATACTATTTTCCCATGCTTTAATGTTCATGTATGCTATTAGGCTTGTATGCGACCCCTTCAGGTTCAATTACGCCGTGTCACGTCTAGGGGGTAGTCTCGGGTAGTGACAAACGTGGTATCAGAGCATAAGTTTTTGGGATAGTTTTTAGGATGTACCGAACCACGTCTAGTAGAGTCTTGTTCATCGGTGTGAGTCGCGACATATCTATGAGTGAAAGGCTATAGGGCGTTAGGAAACTTCATTTCTTCATTCTCTAGTTGTGCCATAAAGTTTAACTCTATAAGGTATTTTTCTCTAACCGGTGGTCTTCAAGATGTGACTACTCGAAGGGCTCTTGTTATAAGGAGCAAGGGGGAAGATGTTGGTTGAAATGCCAATTAAGGCTATATGGCTAGATAGGACTTGATATGCTAGATTTAGATGTGATCATTAGGTTGGATTGGTAGTGTTATTGTTATGCTCCGATGTGATGGTAAAACCCGTATAGTCAAATTGTTAGTCCCCAAGTGAGCTTATCCGAGAGTGGAAGGGGGAAAGATCTATGCCATGAGTTTGGATTAAGTTTTGTCTTAAAGTTGACGATGAGGGTTCACCTACTTAAGGTGAAGAAGAAGTATAAATGTTGACCAATTTCAAAGAATTAGTTCTCTTTTAAGATTGATCTTAAGTATGGTCATTTTGAGTTTTGGTAGGTTGTAAAGTTTGATGAAATAGGGTGTTTGAGAAATGCCTATAGATGTTGAGTGAATAGACTCCCCTAAAAAGGATAGAAGTGTAATTCACCATGGTCTAGAATCACCTTGTGTGATGGATGTGAAAACTTAGTGATGACTTGCCCCGACCTTAGAGTTGAAAGAAATGGTGCTTAGAAAAGTCCGTATAAGTTAACTTCCATGAGGGAGATGATGTTCTTGAGGGTAAGATCATTAAGTGTCTTTGATGTCCATGATTTAGATTGGCTTGGAATGCTCGCCTTGAGAACTGCATTGAGTTGAGAAGTTTACTCCCGGTTTGGAAGGCTCATATGAGATTTTGAGTGGTGTTGGTAAGGTTGCTTGTAATCAAAGGTGCTTAGATGAGAACCTCTCCAATCTAGAAGTACCAATTGGGATCTTAGACCGGCAAATTAAGAAATAGAAGAGAAAGGAAGTGCTTCCATGAAAATGTTGAGCAGTGGTATTTTAGTAAGGGTTGTAGTTGAGGGTGCTTATTTGGCAGGCCAAGGGCCAATGAGCTGTCCCTATATCTTTATGTTCCCTTATATTCCTCCTCTAGCTCAAGATGTTATGTCCTTCTTGACTCATTTTATGATTTTGGAGTCTTGGATGTTATGTGTGTCCTATGATTCCCTTGTCCCTTAGAGTTACTCTTGTTATGTAGGGTTTGGATGCATGAACATTAGACCTCTATTGTTTTTAGAACCCGGTAAAGGTCATAATGAGTCTTGGTAAAGCTTTGGGTTTGTTTGAAAGGAGTAGTATTTGAGGTCTTAGTAAGGGGCTTGCTCTCAAGTGGGAGATCATGTACTTAGATAGCAAAATTGATTAAGAAGTTCTGATATTCTCATCCATTTCTTCTTTTCCTATACTAGCTTGAGACCAAAAGTTCCTTTTTGGGCTTGTACTAGGTCTAGGAGTCATGAGTGTTTTAGAAATTTCCATGAACTCCTTATGTTATGCATGTTCTTGAGAGATTCTTGTTTTGCATAAAATGAGTTTTTCATGATTTATAAGTTCCTCATGTTGTTGTGCATTCTAGTATGTTGATGACATATTTGACTTCATGAGATGGTTTGATGAACATGCTTTTATGGTGCTTTTGATAAGATGGCACCTTGGCTCCATATTGTTGTATTGAGCTTTCTTCTAATGAGAAAGTGTAATTCTTCCTATGACTATGTCATTAATGATGTTTGGAAGTGTTTGTGAAGGCTCACTCCCAAGGAGGAGATGGTGTGCCTAGTTAACATTGCGTTATGTGCTTATGTGTTGCCTTGACTTTCCTTATATGATGCATGTTCATGAAAACTTGTGTTTTAAAAGAAAGTGAGTTTATGTGAATTGTTTTCCTCATGTAGTAGTGCTTTGGGTAAGAGGTGCCTATGGTACTTCATGGGAAGATTGTAAGAGCATGTTTTAGTTAGGAGTTGAGAATTCCTCCTTAAATGAAATGCTTTTTGAAAATGATTTGCATACGAGTTCCATGAGACGATGTTGAGCATGTTATGCATGTTATGACTAGGAGAAGGTAGTTCCTCCTATGAACATGAGATATTTTGCATATCATGCCTAATGAGTTTGTTGATGTAGTCCTTACTTCCTTGTATTGCATTGATCATGTTTAATTGGAGTTGATGTTACCTCGTTTGAATAAGTACACATTGTGAAAAGTATATTTTGAGTTGTGCATTGTTGTGATGTTTCGTACATGATGGGCTGCTAGTCTTGAGTCTTTAATTCCATAAAAGTGTTTAAAGTGTCATTCGAGGACGAATGTTCCTAAGTGGGAGATAATATAACAACCTGGATCTCTAGTAAGACCAATCTAGAGTATAATGGAAACTAGTAGGTGAGACTAGAGTTGTACGTGTGAGCTTTTGAGTTTGATGTTTGGTTGTAGGTTGTATATTGACTTCCCGAGCTTAGGTTGAGGTGTCTAGGGGTTAAACGTCAAGGTACAACCCCCCAAAGACCAACCAAGGGTCCTTGGGGAGGACCCTAAAGTCTAACCCCCAAGGCTGCCTAAGTTCACAAAAGCTGCCAAAATTCCATGACCTACAGATGGCCATTCACGGCCAGTATGTCAAGTGACACCCTGTAGGTCTTGCTCCGTGGTTATAGGCCTGGTTGAGGAGCTGCAGGTCAAAACCACGGACCGGCAGGACACCCCTTAGATCAATTGACAGACCGTAGGTCCATGAGGCGTGGATTGCAGCTACAATCTGCCCAAAGTCGGCCAATAGGTGGGTTAGTTTAGGTAATTCTTTTTTAGTTTGTTTTAAGTAGGGGTTGCATAATATGGGTTTATTTTATGTGTATAAAGTATTTTAAGTTATTAAACACATCATTAAATCATTATAACCCAGGACCCTAAATCAAAACCCCAACTTCTCTTCCCTCCCAAAATTCTTCTCTGTAGAACCCCCATTGAAGAACCAAGAAAGAGATCAAGGAAAGCTTGAAGATGGGAGATTTTCACTATGAATTTGGAAGTATTCTACACCTAAGGTATGGGAGTCCTTCATCCTTGGGAAGCTATCACCCAAGGACCCCTTTCAAAGCTTTTAACTCAATTCTAGAAAACTCAACTAGCTAGGGTTTCAACTAAACTCCATGGATTCATTTTAAAATTGCATTTAAAGGTTGAATTATGGTTGTTCATGAATGTATGACTGATGTTACATAACTTTAACTCGAAATCTTTCAAGAATACATGAGACCCCCAACCCTAGCTATGGTTCTTCTTTGCGTTATGTGATGGTTTTGCAAGTTGGTACAATTGATTGGATGTGAGTTAATTATGATGTAATTGCGTGATCTAAGTGTGATTTTACGTGGATACTTGATTCACCTAAGATTTCTAAGGTGAATTGATATAGTCTAGGGTTGTGCCATGTAAGAGGCTAGGTGAGGGTTTAAATGTGATCCTCCAAGGATGATGAATTTCTTCATGTATTGCCTTAATTTAGATCACCTATACTTGAATTGTTAAGGGTAATGATTCTAGACATGAATTGCTTATGAATGAAGCTTGTAGAAATGAACTAACATGGTTAAGATCTTATATGATGAATCATGGTTGTAATAGCATTGAGATTTAGTTTACTTGATGCTATATGTCTATAATGGAGTAAGAAAGAACATGTGGTTAGATTATCTTGAGAATTCGGTATACATGATAATCATGTAAGGCATTGCTTGAGAGTAAGACTTGTAACATGAATATGACTCCTAGGGATTTAAAGGTAAAAGCTAATATGAACAAGTTAAGAATGTTTAGGCTTAAGGATGGAAGCTATTATGTATGTTGAAGTTGTATATGGCATTATTATGCAAAGACTTCACTTATGTGACCTATAATATGATCACATGAGTTTATGCATGAAATGAATTGATTACTTGAATCATGGTTGTATCTATGTTATATATGTTTAATGCTAGATGTGTTGACTCAATATGATCCTTGAATGTAATATATGTGTGATTGTGGTATTATGTATATGCTTATGAACACTGGAGAAGGAAGTGTCTATGATGATAATGTATCTATGGTGTTGATTAAAAGGTTAGTTCTCATATGCACCTTTACATACTATTATGCATGAAATGTAGACGATCATGTTGATACGCTTGAAATGTTGAGGTGTTTAGTTATTGTGTATATTGTGGTATTGATGCAAGATCCTTCTTTCCTATACCCTTAAACATGACTATGTACGATATGATATGACTATGTATGAGTTGTTATGACTATGGTCGTATCGTTGTGTTGAATGAAAGGCTATTCTGATAAACACAATATGAATAATGAGGTGAAAAGTGACTCACCTAGTAATAATGATTCTAAGGTGGAAATTTAGTTCTCTCCTAAATGAATCGATGAGCTATTTAGTGAATTGTATTGAACGAAGGGTAAAGTATGCCTTCACACATGTAGATACAATTCAATACTAATTATGTAATTTGGAAGTAACACTTTGTACTGAGTGGATATGGACAATGAGGAAAAGGCCCTTCCGCTAATGCAATTGGTTGGGTTATCTATAGTAAACTCATAGGTTGGGTCATCTACAGTAAACTCATGAGATGGAAGCTCCTCCGCTAATGCAATAGGTTGGGTTTCTAGAAGCAATCTCCTTATCCCATAACTATGTGCCAAACATAGGACTTAGCTAGTGGATCCACATAAAAGCTAAATATAATTAGTTCTACCTTCGGCAAGTAGAACGCCTTCTTTCGATGTGGCGTTATATGACACAGGATTCCATGTAGATAACATGGTCTATGTCGGTTATGGATATTCTTCTCTAAATAATAAGATAATGAATATGATAGGAATTATACTATGACTTCTTAATGGGTTTACTTAGTAAGAGTGGGGGTATGGGACTTCACTTTTACATTGCACAAGTAGACGTATTAGGATGTTATGGAATGGTTTCCTTATGCTATGATGAGATATGAATTTATGTATAGATAATGAATGGATTGAGATATAGGCGACTTTCCTTATGTTTAATTAATGTATATGTTTGTATCTTTACTTATGATTATGGATTATAATATGTGTAAAGATGATGAATATGACTAAAGTAACTTCAAAGGGATACCTAGTGGGGTTGGTATTATGGGATGCAAATCTCACATTGCATATATGTTCTTAGGGGTTGCTTGGGCGGTGACTACTAAATGATGAGATGGTATTGGTATTTGACTTGTATTACTTTATGATTGGAGGGTATGTATTGTGAAGATTGGGATTTGTATGTTGTTGATATTGGAGACTATGGTTGTTATTATGATGATATCTCTCATGTTATGATGAAATGTGTGTGAGTTGCCTTATGGGGTCCATTCTCCAATTATTTCAAATATGATTATAAGAAATGTCATATAGCATGATTTCAAATGAAACGTCCCTTTTTATGCATATTTTAATGATTTTGTGCGTGACTTCCATACTTAGTACTTTTTGTGCTAACCCCATCTTTCTACATTTTCTGTAAGTGTAGGCTTTGGAGAAATATGATTCCATCTTTGTGGCTAGGTTCATATGAGATCAAGAAGAAGAAGATTGGTGAGTCCTCATTGTTTTCGAGGGCTCAACCATATGTCCTTTATTGTCTTTGTTTTATGTTTTGGACTTTGGATGTAAGGGCTATGTCCCTACGATTGTATTTCAAGAGTATTATTCCAAGTTTAATAGATGGTTTGAGACTTAGTATCATAGGTTGTCTTTCATTTTATAAGAGATTTTGAGTCTAAAGAAAAATAATTAATTTCGTACTATTTTAATATGCTTTAATGTTCATGTATGCTATGAGGCTTGTATGCGAACACTTCGGGCTCAATTACGCCGTTTCACGTCTAAGGGTAGTCCCGGGTCGTGACACGTCTGGCACAATAACTTGGATCGGGTACCACGAATCGATATGCTAACAGTTTGGGTTTGGGTTCCATGAGAGGACCATTGTATTATGCTGTGTATATACTTGTGATGATTACGTTCATATCTAATGATGATTGATATTTGAAGACAGTATGTTGCTCTAAAAGGATAATTGTATCCCTTGAGACTTGTGAAATTGTGTGTTATTTGTAAGTGCTGACTAATATTGTATATGCGTGTTTTACTTTGTTGTGACTGCTTATGTATATTTTACCTTCGGGAAAGCCGCGTGATCCTATCAGTACATTGTGGTTGTGTACTGATACTGCACTTGCTCGTTCTTTGTTGAGTACTGGGCATCTTCAGGCGACTATTGATAGACCTCAACTAAGTGACTATTGATCATGACCGGATTCAAGGGTGAGCCAGTTCTTTCAGGCTGCCATAGATCACTCTTGTTTAAGTCCACTTCTTTTCTAACTCAGACTATTTGTTTAAGGTGGTTGTTTAGTTTTTGGGTTGTACCCCTTATTCTTATACTTGTCATTAGTAGAGTATTGGTACAATGACTTTCAGGTTCTAGGGGTTTTTCTTCCGCATTAATTTGGTTAGTTTATATAAACCTTTGGAGTTTATGAGGACTCCGTATTACTTTTATAGTCATTTAAACATGCTTCCGTATCTTTAAATGCCTTAGTTTTCATAAAATTGGGTAGTTTGGGTTGTAGTAAAGGTTCTCCCACCGGAGGGTTTGTGTGAGTGTCAATCACGACGGTCTGGGTCGTGACAACTATTCCAATATCAACATCGCACAAATCAACAAGTTGGCTTGCCATTATATATAGACTCAGGCGACGGTTGGAAAATGCTACATTACGAGTACATTGATTTTCTATTTTTGATATTGGAAATGTTTGTCGCACTCTAGTCTTCTTGCTCTCCATCGCTAAAATTATAAAGAACAAGATTAAAATAAAAGTTTATCTAAGAATTAATATGTTTTTTTTAAAGAAATGACACTTGTGAGAAATAGAATATAGTCGCACTATATATATACATAAAAAACATCCATGCAATAAATTTATTACCAAATCATGTGATTGAAAATAGTTAGTGATATCTGGCATTTTAAGCTGAAAGGGTAAATATTTTAACACTCATTCTAAGCTTATCATTGTGGTTAGATAGTATGAAGATAATTAAAAAAATACTACCAATTATGCACAATAATCTTTTAAATTTTATAGTCAAAGTCAAAGTCAAATATAATTTAAATAAATACTTGAATAGATATGTTTCAATGAATTAAGACAATAAAAAGTCAAACTTTCCATGTGCACTAATGTGAATCAAATATAAAATTTTCACTTTAGTAGAAAACTGAAAAGAAGCATTATAAGTGAACCAACTATCATAAAAATTTTATTTTAATTTGAAATAGGTAAATATTTAATGTACTTACTAAGTTTAGTTAATCTTTCTTCACCTTAGAAGTTGGTGAACTTCAATTGACTTTTGTAACGTGACTAGACTTCATTCATCTTGCCTTCTGTTTAGACATCCAAGTAAGAAGTTCGACAATTCTTCCCCTAATGTCTCTCGTTCATTCTTCTTCACTTCATCATTATGTTGTGTTTGTCTAATGTTGTTGTTTTCAACTTTTCTCACTTTGTTTGTTGATTAGTTGGCGGTCTTCTTTAACAGAATTTCAATCTTAACACTCATTATGAATCAACTAATATTTTCACTATATTTTTTTCATTATTTGACTATGGCAATCACTATATTATTTGACTATATTTAAAATAATGGAAAAGTACCGTGAATAAGTATGATTAGACTCTTAGCTAGCGTTTGACTCCAGGTTCCGAAATATTCTTGACAAATAATAATTGGGCTAAGTTTTTGGTGAAATTGTATTAGTGTTTGGCCTCAAATTCCCAAATATTTTTGTCAAATAATATTTGGGGTAAGTTTTTGGTGAAATTACACCATCTGTTCGGCCTCAAGTTTTTCTAAGAATATTTGACTATTTAAAAAAAATATTATTTATACTCCTAAGTTCTAAAAACTATTAAATATACCCATAAATTTATATCATCTATTAAAAGTAAATATGTTCATTTAAAAAATAACCTTATAACATAATTGATAACAATCAATAACAACAAAATAACAATGTATGCAAGAGCAATACATTAATCGCAGATAGACATGAATTGGAAATTTCTTGATGTTCTGATACTAAATAAGTAAAAATTAATTAGAAGATAGAAAAGAATCATTATGTAAGTGTATCCACTATAATAAAACAATTTAAATTTTAACTTTAAATAGGTAAACGTTAAATTCCCTTGATACTATTTACTCTTCCGTAAATAACAGTTTTTAAAAAAAATGAAAAACCTAAGTAAGCGTAATACTATTTAAAAATTGTTATATTTCCATTCAAAATTACCTAAAAATGTAAAAAATTGTATACACTAATAGTACATTAAGCATAAACTCACACAAAAATCAAACCAAAGAACATATTGAATGGCTTTCCTAATTAAAAAGTCAATCAAAATCTTATTAAAATCGAAATGACACTAAGAATTTTTCTTCAAAACATAGTCCATTATATAATACTAATAACAAGATATTTTTAAGAATTTTATAATAATTTTTTTAATCATTTGATATTTGAAATTCACCAGACTTAGTAATTGAGATTTATGCTTTGTAATGCCCATTCAATCAAGAATTATATTTTTGCAAGGAGTTTTTCTTTCCAAAAGTTCAAATTTCGAGACATTTAATTAATAATAAAAAAATGTGCTAAAAATTGATGTCATTTCTATAATTTTCATCTTTTATTCTTATCCATCCCTTTCTTTAATATTTTAAACTAGAAAACAACTAATATACAGAGGAGAAAAGGTATACTAAAGCATATCTAAAAAAATCATATATTGATATCGAAAATCATAACAGAATACATAGTTCTTTCGCCATTTTATTCCATTTGACTAAGTTGAACTAGTGTTTGAGCATATTTAATTTCTTCTATGTGCTCAAGCCTTTTCCCCATAACATCTAGGTGATTGTTGAGTTGATTCACCTTATTTCATACTTGATCTGCATCTAAGCGAGTGTTCACTTAATTGTGAATTGGGATTCAAAAAACGTTCAATGATTGCTACAGCTGTTAGGTGGAAAAATTAGAAAGGGTTGTTTGCAGGTGAAAGTAGTACTATTCCAATATCAACATCGCACAAATCAACAAGTTCGCTTGCCATTATGTATACACTCGAGTGACAGTTGGAAAATTCTACATTACGAGTATGTTGATTTTCTATTTTTGACATTGGAAATGTTTGTCGCACTCTAGTCTTCTTGCTCTCCATCGCTAAAATTATAAAGGACAAGAATAAAATAAAAGTTTATCTAAGAATTAATATGTTTTTTTTAATAAATGACACTTGTGATAAATAGAATATAGTGGCACTACATATATATACATCAAAAACATCTATGCAATTAATTTATTATACCACCCCATAACTAGAAAGAGCTAGAACTAGAAAGAGTCTTTGTTGGAAAGAATGAAAATCTGGAAAATTGGTTAAATTATGTTAAGTTTGAGTTTTGGGTCAAATTCAAACAACCATAACTCCTAGCTCAGGATGAATTAGGTGTGCCTCTAGATATCGTAGGAGATATCATGGAATTATCTTTCTAACGCCGCCGAATTTACTCAAGTCCGAGTTCGTATGAGTGAGATATGTCCATTTGAAGTTGGGCTATCTCGTTAAGAAAAGTCAAAATTGTATTTTGAAAGGGTAGTTTGGTCTTTTTCTTACCCTTTTATTTTAATTCATTATTGGTAATTACTTAGGGATCTAAACTGAACTTGGTAAGTTTATGCTTTGGAAAAATTGAGGTAGGGTTTTAGAGAAGAGAAAAGAGTAGGAGAAAAGAGAAGGAGAAGCAAGGAAATCGTCAAGTTCTTGAAGCTAAGATCGTGGATTTCGTCAAGGGGTGATCTCTACGAGGTATGTGAGATCACATTTAGTTCACCCACGTGCTAATCATGATTTATTTAAGTGAATTTATATTCTTGAAGGTTTAGAAATTGAGTTCTTGATGGGTTTTGTTGAAGTTCTATTGAGTTCTTGATTCGTTGAAAGTGTTGAGGAGTTGATTGATTCAAATTCATGAAATTAGGAATCGTTTTGAGTAGATTGTTGCACATTTTAATAATGTAGATAAATCTAAGTATTTGGGGAAAGAACCAATCGAAGCTAGAGGTTTTACAGTTGAAAAATGACCAAGGAAGTTCATCATAAATCTGGGGAATAGGGGTGGGGCTCCGCGCCTCTTAGCGCGCCCCAAAGAGTCCTATGAAGTTTTGACACAGGGGAGCCGCGTCAGCCAGCGCGCCACAACTTCAGCTTTGAAGTTTTGGGTCTAGCGGCTCACGCCACCCAGAGCATTAGGGACGCCGGGTCTTTTACTTCTTTCCCATTCATTCTATACTAGTTCCCTTAAAACAAACTGTTTCCTCGTTGATTCCTACACTCTAAGGTATGTTTAAACAACATGCATTCATCCATAACATGAGATCATGAGCCTTGAATCAATAATTCAATTCAAGGAAAGTTAAGATCCAAGCCAAGAGAAGTTCTTAGAGTTTTCAAAAAATCTTTTCCAAATGTTTTAACTTTGTTTAAAGACTTAAAGTTCAAGTTGAGTAAAGAGTAAAGAGTAATGATTGAAGTTCATTTCTTCAAAGAGTGTATGGGGACTATGTATTCCCAAAGAGTTTAAATTGTTTTCACATTTAAACAAGAAAAGGAAACCTTGATTTCTGAAGAGCCTTTGAGCTAGTTTTCAGAGAAGAGTAAATGCTTTCACAATTAAGAAAGAGAGGAAACTTTGATTTCCAAGATAAGCCTTTAGCTAAGATTTTGAGCTATTATCTCAAATAACATAAATAAGAATGTTTGTAAACATAAGAGCTAGTATCATATTTTGGGAGTAGTATTGAGCATCGATATGGGGGAGAGTTCAGAGAACTCCCAGCTCCCATAAACCATGTAGCCACCATGGGTAGAAAAGGGTAATACTTTTTAGATGATTCCTTAGTGATTTTAAGCATAGACTAGTGGATCCACTTAGTATTCAGGTTCTATACCCTCGGTAAGGTATAAGATGACCCTGGCAGCGTGAGGCAAAACGTTGTATCATCACAATAGCTCTTACGTGATGGTTGTTGGTTAGAGAATCTCCCATAGAAGTATTTGCATTCTTATATACACAATTCATTTGTATTTTTATATACATTTCAGAATTATATTGTATCTTTGCATACACACAGAGTATTATTGTATTTCCAAATACACAGAGTTGATATCCATGTTTTAAAAGCTTTTCTTTCTATTGCATTTACACTACTGCTTTATATTGAAAGGATTTCAATTGAGTTGAGTTGAGTTGAGCCAGGTAAGTTCTTCTGTTCCTTCCAAGCTTAGGTCTTATTTTAGAATTCCCCTCGCATACTCGTACATTCAATGTACTGATGCCATTTGGCCTGCATCTTTTAATGATGCAGATACAGGTAACCAGGATCAACATCTGATGCATCATTGATTCTTTTTTAGCTCCAGAGTTTGTTGGTGAGCCTCCCTGCTATCGAAGGATTACCTTTTATTGCTTTTAGTAGTTTTAGTTCATTAGAATGTCGTGGGTCTTGTCCCGACATCCATCTCAATTGTTTAGAGGCTTCGTAGACAGTCAGATGTTAGTTCTTTAGTCTTTTCATTTTCATCATCTTATGTTGAGACTTGAGTTTGCCTTATTGGCTAGTTGAATGTTTTCTTTATAACATTCTAAGTTTTATATAGGTTATTTTTGATAAGTTAAGTCTTTCGCTGAGTAAGTAAGCAAGGCCAAGGGTTCGCTTGGGGCCAACAATGGTTCTCGAGTGCTAGTCTCGCCAGGGTATAGGCTCGGGGCATGACATTTCTTACCAAATCAGGAAATTGAAAATAGTTAAAGATATTTGGCATTTTAAGCTAAAAGGGTAAATATTTTAACACACATTATAAGCTTATCAATTGTCGTTAGATAGTATGAAGATAATTTTTGAAAAAATACTACCAATTATGCACAATAATCTTTTAAATTTTATAGTCAAAGTCAGTCAAAGTCAAATATAATATAATTTAAATAAATATTTGAATAGATATGTTTCAATGAATTAAGACAAATAAAAAGTCAAACTTTCCATGTTCACTAATGTTAGTCAAATATAAAATTTTAACTTTAGTTAAAAACTGAAAAAGAAGCATGATAAGTGAACCAACTATGATAAAAATATAATTCAATTTGAAATAGGTAAATATTTAATATACTTACTATGTTTAGGCAATCTTTCATGACCTCGCATATTGGTGAACTTCAATTAAGTTTTGTAACGTGACTAGATTTCATTCATCATGCCTTATTTTTAGACATCCAAGTAAGAAGTTCGACAATTCTTCCTCTAATGCTTCTCGTCCATTCTTCTTCATTTCATCATTTTGTTGTGTTTGTGTAATGCTGTTGTTTTCCACTTATCTTACCTTGTTTGTTGAGTAGTTGGCGGTCTTCTTTAAGAGAATTTCAATTTTAACACTCATTATGAATCAACTAATATTTTCACAATATTTTTTCATTATTTCACTATAGCTTTCACTATATTATTTGACTATAGCTAAAATAATGGAAAAGTACAGTGAATATGTATGATTAGACTCTTAGCTAGCGTTTGGCTCCAGGTTCATAAATAATCTTGACAAATAATAATTGGGCTAAGTCTTGGTGAAATTGTATTAGTGTTTGGCTTCAAGTTCCCAAATATTCCTGACAAAAAATATTTGGGCCAAATTTTGGTGAAATTACACCATGTGGTAGGCCTTAATTTTTTCTAAGAATATTTGTGTCACGACCCAGACCATCGTGATTGGCACCCACACGAATCCTCCGGTGGGATAACCATTCATACTAATTAGCTAACCAACTTAATCAAAATACTAAGGCATTTAAGTTATGGAAGCAAGTTAAATGCTAAGGAAAGAAATAGGGAGTTCCCATAAACTCCAACAAAAGTCTAACAACTAAACAAATGCGAAAATAACACCTAGAACCTGAAAGTCAATGTACCAAAACTCAAACACGATCCATATGTCTAATCAAGAAGGGTTACAACCCTAAACTAATGTGCTAGCAACTACTCGAAAGTCTAAGTCCAAAATGTGGACATAGACACAAAGAGAACCCATGACAGCCCAGAAGAACTGGCTCACCCTTGAATTCGAACGATGATCCATGATCTTCTAAGCGAGGTGTGTCAATAGCTTCCTGAAGATGCCTTGTACTCAATAAAGAAAGAGCAAGTGTACTGGTAGGATCACGCGGCTATCCCACTAAGTGCGACATACATAAGTCAGAACAACAGTACAACAACAATACAATAACAGGCATACACCTAACATATACAATATCATCATCAATTACAACAACGAACAGTTTCACGATTCTCAAATATCATAGTTATATCAAGTCATTGGTCCTCTCATGGAAGCCAAACCCAAAATGTTAGCATACCGAAACGTGGTACCCGATCCAATGATTATGTCAGAATGTGGCAACTAATCCCATAATTATGCCAGAATGTGGCAAATGATCCAAGTTAGTGTGTTGGAACGCAACACCCTATCCATTCAACAAGCTACAATCACAATAACAAAGTACATTCTCATAATCATACAATCAAGTCACGATTCAAGGCATTCATCATTCATATATCCTCATTTACAATTAATGTAATCAACAATGCAATATTCACATACATACATGTATCATAATGAAGTAAGAACAAACATATATCACACAATCATAGAATCAGAACCATCACCTACCTCGAAACAAGCTAGAATCCACTAATAAACTTGATTCTTCCATTTCCGGATTCGTTCTGCTTGTTATTGGTCTACAAACAATAATATAACACGGAAATCAATAAACAATCACTAATTACCCAGATTACTTACAATCCTATCAACCTTAGATCAAACCCATGATCCCAATATCCAAATTAGGGTTTTTCAACCATAATTCTCAGATCAAAACTCTTTCCCATTGATAATTACCCATTATATTACGTTCTACGGATCGAAAAATGGATTTGGGGAGTGAAAATCTTACCTTTAACCTCAAGAATGGTGTAAAACTGTCAACAAAAGCCCTGGGTTCGTTCCTTAGCCCTCAAATTTGAAAATTGTAGAATAAAGACGTTTTGGAGTTTATTTCCGACTTAAATCACGACTGTCCCACTTTGGCGGCCCTGCCCTGGCGGGAATAATTTCACCACAACGGCTTGCACGGGACTAGTGAGTCGATTTAAGAATTCCAAACTCCCATTTTACAACACATCTTCGACGAACGACACTCATGTACTGCCCATTCACGCTAAGATCAATTTCGGGAGTTCTACTGACCCGAATTCAATTCCGTAAAGTCGTACGAGTTCCTTAACATCCTAGCTATCTACTCATGTAATTAAAATTATAATTAAATCTCCCAATTCCTACCAGATTTCTCTAGACATTAATGACTCCAATTTCATCCAAATCTGGACTAGGTTGGGAAATTCCAAGTTACTACGAAAAAGGTTTCCGACCACAAATTTCTCTCCGTTGGCTTTTCTATAATGACGGAACCCGATCGTTACAATTTGACTATTTCAAAAAAATATGATTTGTACTTCTAAGTTCTAAAACTATTAAAAATACCCATAAATTTATATTATCTATTTATAGTAAATATGTTCATTTAAAAAATAACCTTATAACATAATTGAGAATCGTCAACAACAGTAAAATAACAATGTATGCAAGAGCAATACATTAATTGCAGATAGACAAGAATTGGAAATTTCTTGATGTTTTGATACTAAATAAGTAAAAATTAATTAGAAGATTGAAAAAAATCATTATAAGTGTATCCACTATAATTTATTTTTTTTAAATTTTAACTTTAAATAGGTAAACTTTAAATTCCCTTGATAGTATTTACTCTTCCGTAAATAACAGTTTTTTTAAAAAAAAAACTAAGTAAGCGTAATAGTATTTAAA
This sequence comes from Solanum bukasovii, assembly GCA_029582585.1. Classification (NCBI taxonomy): domain Eukaryota; kingdom Viridiplantae; phylum Streptophyta; class Magnoliopsida; order Solanales; family Solanaceae; genus Solanum; species Solanum bukasovii. The sequence goes on along the minus strand of JAJOOI010010269.1, from coordinate 18,594 downwards.
AATTGCTACATTTCCATTCAAAATTACCTATTAATGTAAAAAATTGTATACACTAATAGTACATCAAACTTAAACTCACACAAAAATCAAACCAAAGAACAAATTGAATGACTTTCCTAATTAAAAAGTCAACCAAAATCTTATTAAAATCGATATGAAACTAAGAATTAGGAGGTAAAGCCAATCTATAAGCCACTGGCCCTACACCATGATATCTCTTCAACATGGACACATGAAATACCGAATGAACTCCAGATAGATTAGGAGGTAAAGCCAATCTATAAGCCACTGGCCCTACACATTCAAGAACCTCAAAGGAACCAATGTATCGCGGACTTAGTTTTCCCTTCTTGCCAAACCTCATCACCCTTTTCATGGGGTGATACCTTAAGAAGAACATTCTCCCCAGTCTGAAATGTCATGTCTGTTACCTTATAATCTGCATACTTCTTCTGTCTACTCTAGGCTGCTAAAAGCTTAGTTTGGATGCTCCTCACCTTATCTTGAGCATCCTTCACTAAATCAACCCTCAAAGGTTTCACATCTCTAGCCTCGAACCATCCTATGGGTGATCTACATCCCCTCCCATAAAGAGCCTCAAATGATGCCATATCAATGCTGGAGTGATAACTATTATTATAAGAGAACTCACACAAAGGTAAGAACTTATCCCAATGCCCTCCAAAATCAATCACACATGCCCTCAACATGTCTTCTAACACTTACAGAATTTTGCATATAACTTTTGTTTCCCAAGAACACCCAGAACAATACGAAGATGGTCGGCTTACCGTTCCTCACTTTTCGAATAGACCAAAATATCATCAATGAAGTCTATAACAAATGATTCAAGGAATGGTTTGAACACCCCATTAATCAAACTCATAAAAGTTGCAGGCGCATTAGTCAAACCAAAAGTCATAACTAGGAACTCATAATGCCCATAGCAGGTTCTAAACACTGTCTTGGGCACATCCTCATGCCTAATTTTAAATTGATGGTAGCCAGACCTTAGATCAATCTTGGAGATAATTGATGCACCTTGCAATTGGTCAAAAAGATCATCCATTCGAGGCAAAGGGTACTTGTTTCGAATAGTGACCCTATTCAATTAACGGTAATCTATACACATCCTCATACTACCATCCTTTTTCCTATCAAATAGGACGAGCACCCCATGGGGAAGCACTAGGAAGAATAAATCCTTTTATCAAGAATTTGTTGGATTTGAGCCTTAAGCTCTCTTAATTCTGTCGGAGCCATGCGATATGGAATGATAGAAATGGGACGAGTATTAGGTTCTAAATCAATGCAAAAATATATATCTCAATCCGAAGGCATACAAGACAAATCAGTAGGAAACACTTTTCTAAATTCTGACACCACAGGAATAGACTCAATAGATGGAGACTCAACATCCCGAATATGCGCCAAATAAGCCAAACAACCCTGCCCTACCATTTTACTAGTCTGAATGGAGGATATGATCTTAGCTTGCTTAGGCTTGTACACCCCTTCCCACTCTAATTTTTCCCTTCCTGAAATTTCTAGAGTTACACACTTAGTATTACAATTAAGCACAACATAATAGGTGGACAACCAAGTCATGCCTAAGATTATATCAAAGTCAGTCATATAAAAAATCACCAAATCAGCCCAAGTCTAAAAACCCATAAACAAAATAGGACAAGCACGATAGACATGGGTGACTATGACAGACTTTACAACTGGGGTAGAAACATGGATGGGGGCATCAAGTATATCACAAATCATAGCAAATTCTGAGGCAAATCTCACAGATACATATGAATAAGTAGAACCCGGATCAAATAACCCATTAGCCATCCGGTCACAGACAAGAATAGTACTTGTGATCACTGCGTCAGACGCCTCTGCCTCATTCTTTCCCGAAAAGGCATAACACTGAGCCCTATCATCTTGACGAGCTACTTCCCTGCCTGGCTATATTACACCTCTGCCTGCGTTACCATTTCCTGAACCCCCACGGCCTCGCTAATTCTGATTACCTCATCGCCCACCTTGTGGACACCCTCAACCATTATTACCATTTCTCGTGGGTACCCCTGCTCTAGTCTGCTGCTGCACGGAAACCATCATGCGCGGTTGAGGGACAATCTCTCCTCATATGCCCAGGTTCACCACAATTGTAACATGTACGATCAAAAGATGGCCTGCTGCCCGCCGAAGGTGCGGCTTCTTGTCTATCCTGAATAATATTATGAGGTGCAGTTCCTGAGTAATTACCTGTAGAGGCAGGCATAACGGACTAAATTGATCTGGCTGCAAGTGTTAGCCTCCCTAACCCCTTGTAATAAGAACCTTGAAAGTTACCCAAGTTCTTGGCCCTTTTAGCCAATGCCTTAGCCTGACCGTCTCGCCTCACCCCCTTCACTTTTTTAACAAAGTCTGTTACCTCATTAAATCTCCTCCCTGCATAGGTCATATGAACAGATAATACCTGCAACTTAGAGTTTAGTCCCCTAATAAATAAACGGATCCTCTCCTCCCCAACAGTCATCAATTGAGTAGCATATCTAGACAAAACATGGAACTTGGCCTCATAAGAAGGCACAAATATACCACCTTGCTCCAAAGCCATGAACTCATCCTTCTTGTGATCTCTCAAAGTCCTAGGCACATATTACCCTAAAAATAGAGCATAAAATTGGGTCCAAATAAGTGGAAGTAAAGCTGAAGATCTCCATTCCATATAAGCTCTCCACCACTGCTTAGCCTCACTTTGATGTTGAAAAGTCACGAACTCAACCTCATGTTGATGGAAAATTCCCAATTTATGAAACCTCTCATAGCGATCTAGATAGAACTCAAAAGCATCCTCACTCTCAGAACCAAGGAACATAGACGGTTTCAACTTCAAGAACTTAGTCAACATCTCATGCTCATTATCAGTCATAACTGAACCCAATAAAGGACGAAATAAGCATCATTACCTCCAGTTCTACCCACCTTGGGCGCAATGATAGCAATAGGGGAATTGGCAGGAGCTTGAGTTGCTTGAACAGAGAGAAGCACTCCAGGACCAACCAACCCTTTCAAGAATGACATGATCTACTGAGCTAACACTGGTCCACATGAGGAATACATGTAGTGTCTGCCTGCACCTCCTCCTCTTGTCCAACATTCTCCTCCTCCTCAACTTCTACATCCTCCTCTACCTCTTCATGGTGCGCATGAGGGGCCTCATTTCTAGGAGCATCTCCAACCGGTGCTCCATCCCTAGTAGGTGATACCCTCCCTCGGCCTCTACCCCTAGCTCTACCTCTACCCCTACCTCGACCACGAACTCTCGCTGCAGATTCCTCAACTGGAGCATTGACGGGAGCTACGGCCTTGACGTCGTTGAATCTAGTGTTAATCAACTGTGGAGAGAAGAGTGAAAGAGGTTAGATGCCAATTCGAATCGCCAGATACCAATTGGAATCAAGTTATAGCACGAAAGGAGACAAGAGAAAACAGAGAGATTTCCTAAAGTCCTATAGTCTCTCGAAGAAAATTACAGACGTCTCTGTACCGTTCCGCAAGACTCTACTAGACTCGTTTTGGTACATCGAGATCAACGAACCTAGACTCTGATACCAACTTTGTCACGACCCAGACCATCGTGATTGGCACCCACACTAACCCTCCGGTGGGAGGACCATTCATAATAATTAGCTAATTAACTTAATCAAAATACTAAGGCATTTAAGTTGTGGAAGCAAGTTAAATTCTAAGGAAAGAAATAGGGAGTTCCCATAAACTCCAACAAAATTCTAACAACTAAACAAATGCGAAAATAACACCTAGAACCTGAAAGTCAATGTACCAAAACTCAAACACGATCCATATGTCTAATCAAGAAGGGTTACAACCCTAAACTAATGTGCTAGCAACTACTCGAAAGTCTAAGTCCAAAATGTGGACATAGACACAAAGAGAACCCATGACAGCCCAGAAGAACTGGCTCACCCTTGAATTCGAACGATGATCCATGATCTTCTAAGCGAGGTGTGTCAATAGCTTCCTGAAGATGCCTTGTACTCAATAAAGAAAGAGCAAGTGCAATATCAGTACACAACCACAGTGTACTAGTAGGATCACGCGGCTATCCCACTAAGTGCGACATACATAAGTCAGAACAACAGTACAACAACAATACAATAACATGCATACACCTAACATATACAATATCATCATCAATTACAATAACGAACAGTTTCACGATGCTCAAATATCATAGTTATATCAAGTCATTGGTCCTCTCATGGAAGCCAAACCCAAACTGTTAGCATACCGAAACGTGGTACCCGATCCAATGATTATGTCGGAATGTGGCAACTAATCCCATAATTATGCCAGAATGTGGCAAATGATCCAAGTTAGTGTGTTGGAACGCAATACCCTATCCATTCAACAAGCTACAATCACAATAACAAAGTACATTATCATAATCATACAATCAAGTCACGATTCAAGGCATTCATCATTCATATATCCTCATTTACAATTAATGTAATCAACAATGCAATATTCACATACATACATGTATCATAATGAAGTAAGAACAAACATATATCACACAATCATAGAATCAGAACCATCACCTACCTCGAAACAAGCTAGAATCCACTAATAAACTTGATTCTTCCATTTCCGGATTCGTTCTGCTTGTTCTTGGTCTACAAACAATTAATATAACACGAAAATCAATAAACAATCACTAATTACCCGGATTACTAACAATCCTATCAAACCTAGATCAAACCCATGATCCCAATATCGAAATTAGGGCTTTTTCCACCATAATTCTCAGATCAAAACTCTTCCTCACCGATAATTCGACAAGTAGATTACATTCTACGGATCGAAAAATGGATTCAGGGAGTGAAAATCTTTCCTTTAACCACAAGAATGGTGTAAAACTGTCAAAAAAAGCCATGGGTTCGTTCCTTAGCTCTCAAGTTCAAAAATTACAGAATAAAGACATTTTGAGGTTTATTTTTTACTTAAATCGCGATAGTCCTGCTATGGCGGCCCCCAGCCCGCCACAATGTCCCCGCCCTGGTGGAATAATTTCACCACAACAGCTTGTATGGGACCAGTGAGTCGATTTAAGAAGTCCAAACTCCCATTTCATAACACATCTTCGACCAACGACACTCATGAACTACCCGTTCATGCTAAGATGAATTACGGGAGTTCTACTCACCCGAATTCAATTCCATAAAATCGTACAGGTTCCTTAACGTCTTAGTTATCTACTCATGTAATTAAAATCATAATTAAATCGCCCAATTGCTACCAGATTTCTCTAGACTTTAATGTCTCCATTTTCATCCAAATCTGGACTAGGTTGGGAAATTCTAAGTTACTACCAAAAAATATTTTGGCCGAAAAATTTTCCCCGTTGGTTTTCCTATAACGACGAAACCTGGTCGATACAATTTGACTATTTCAAAAAAATATGACTTATACTCCTATGTTCTAAAAACTATTAAAAATACCCACAAATTTATATTATCTATTTATAGTAAATATGTTCATTCAAAAAATAACCTTATAACATAATTGATAACAGTCAACAACAACAAAATAACAATGTATGAAACAACAATACATTAATTGCAGATAGACAAGAATTGAAAATTTCTTGATGCTTTGATAGTAAATAAGTAAAAATTAATTAGAAGATAGACAAGAATCATTATAAGTATATCACTATGTAAAAATAAAAATAAAATTAACTTTATATAGGTAAACTTGAAATTCCGTTAATACTATTTACTCTTCCGTAAATAACAGTTTTATTTAAAAAAAACCTAAGTAAGCATAATACTATTTAAAAATTGCTATATTTCCATTCAAAATTACCTATCAATGTAAAAAATTGTATACACTAATAGTACATCAAACTTAAACTCACACAAAAATCAAACCAAAGAACAGATTGAATGACTTTCCTAGTTGAATATTCAACCAAAATCTTATTAAAATCGATATGAACTAAGAATTTTTCTCAAAAACATAGTCCATTATATATTACTAATTACAAGATATTCTTAAGAATTTTTATAATAATTTTTTTAATTATTTGATATTTGAAATTCACTTGATTTAGTAATTGAAATTTATGGTTTGTATGCACATTCAATAAAGAATTACTTCTTTGCAAGGAATTTTTCTTTCCAAAAGTTCAAATTTCCCGACATTTAAATAAGAATAAAAAATCTGCTAAAAATTGATGTTATTTCTATAATAAAAAATCTGCTGAAAAAGTTGGTTAACTTCTTTTGTCTTATGTAACGTGACTAGATTTCAATAAAGAATTGGAAATTTCTTGATGTTCTGATAATAAATAAGTAAAAATTAATTATAAGATACAAAAGAATCATTATAAGTGTATCCACTATAATAAAACAATTTAAATTTTGACTTTAAATAGGTAAATGCTAAATTCCCTTGATACTATTTACTCTTCTGTAAATAACAATTTTTTTAAAACAAAAACTCTAAGTAAGCGTAATACTATTTTAAAAATGCTATATTTCCATTCAAAATTACCTAATAATGTAAAAATATTTGTATACACTAATAGTACATAACACTTAAACTCACACAAAAATCAAACCAAAGAACAGATTGAATGACTTTCCTAATTAAAAAGTCAACAAAAATCTTATTAAAATTGATATGAAACTAAGAATTTTTCATTAAAACATAGTCCATTATATAATACTAATAACAAGATATTCTTAAGAATTTTTATAATAAATTTTTTAGTCATTTGATATTTGAAATTCACCAGACTTAGTAATTGAGATTTATGCTTTGTAATACCCATTCAATAAAGAATTATTTTTTTGCAAGGAATTTTCCTTTTAAAAAGTTCAAATTTTGATACAATTAAATAAGAATAAAAAAATCTGCTAAAAATTGATGTCATTTCTATAATTTTCATCTTTTTCTATAATTCCCTTAGTGCAAACCTTCGCTCTGATACCACGTTGTCACGGACTTAGAGTCTTACTAAAGCTCCGTGCGGCACTTGACAACTTACTCACTAGTCTTTCAAGATCTTGTAAGCTCAAGTAAGACTTTTATGCTAAGATCGCTAAGAGAATGAAAAGGAAAGACTTAGAAAGATCAAAAGAAAGCTATTGAAGAAGGCTTTGTATATTGCTTTGGAAGATTGCTTTACAACTTGAGTGATGCCTTGCAAATGGTTGGCACCTCTATTTATACTACTTCCTAAGGACTAAAGTGCAAATAAAATTTACATGAGAAGTCCCTAAGGTATTTACACATTGGTCCCTTTTCTAGAGAATTCTTCATTGTCTAGAATTCTCTAAGGCCTTCTTGAAATATCTAAGGCATTCTAGAGTTCTCTCTTTAACTCTAGAAACCTCCACGTCTATTTGGCTGCAAAATTTGGCTCGGATAGTGCTGGGACATGACACTAAGCTAGCTAAGATCATATCCTCCATTCGGGCTAGGAAACTGGTAGGGAAGGATTGTTTGACATAATTGGCTCATATTTGGGATGTTGAGGTCGAAGCCCTCTCTAATGAGTCTATTCCCGTGGTCTCAGAATTGAGAGAGCTTAAAGCTCAAATCCAAGGGCTTCTGGATAAAGGTTTCATCCGTCCTAGTGTTTTCCCGTGGGTGCTCCTGTATTGTTTGTTAAGGAGAAGGAGGGTAGTATGAGGACTGATGATTTTATCTTAATCCATAAGGGAGTGGATTGATACCGGAATGACAAGCTTATGGACAAAGAAAAATTCCATTGAGTATACTTGGGTGAAGGAAATAGAAGATTTTAGTAAGAAAGTGCGTACAAATATTGGGTTAGTCCTTTAAATTTGATGAGTTTACCTGAGTTTGAGGTGTCATGTTGATGAAATGTTGGCTTCATAGTGATAGTCAGGGTTAACTAAGCATAATGGTAATAAGAGTTATCTGTAGAGGAGTAGATAATTGGGTTCAGAGATGCGTGATTTCATTCGTTTTGCTGTGGCTATGGTAATAGTGTCACAAGTGTGTCAGATTGGTTAAAAACTATCCAAAAAGACTTGAGAAAGAAGTGTGCGGACATTAGCTTGAGTGTGATGATAAGTGCTTGGTTTTGTTTTTGAGTCTAGTAATGAGTATGATTGAAATTTTAGCGAAATATATGGTAAGATCGATAGGGATGCGATCACTGATAAATGGAGATCCATGAATTCATAAAAATCTTCAAGGTACAAGCTAATGTTGATAGAGAAAGGGATTGTGTTATATGGTGGAAATTATAATTCAGATTTTTCATTTTGAGTCTACATTCGTGGTGATGTATTTTGTCAAAGTATGAATTGGCAAGGTGAGAAATGATCAATTGTATTTGTTATTGAGCATTTGAAAGGACTTACACCTGGGTTGAGTCGTAAGTTTACTACTATTGATTGTTAAAGTACCTAAGAAAGGTTTCATTTAAAAGTGTTGGTTTATAATAAAGTAAATGGTCGGAGTGTTTATGATGGTTGTTAGTATTGTGAGTATGATTCACTAGCTATGCTCTCGTGTGTTTTTGCTTTTGTGGATGGATCCCTAGTGGTGAATCAGGGGTACCAAATCTTGCGATGTTCTCTTGGTTGAGTGGGAAGATTGGGAAGATTTGGTTATTTCGAATGACATAATTGGTGTTGTCTTGGAGTTGTTAAAGTATTTTAGTGGTTCTACATGTAGCACCTTGCTTATGAGAATTTATAGAAGAGCTACCAAGCGTATTTGTGGTTGTCCGGCAATCTTAATATTCCTCTAGTCGTCGAGGTCATGTATCGATTATGTGTGGTTGAATGTGGGGATCTTTGGGTCCAATTCTACTATTCTTAAGAGGTCATCTACAATTACTAAATCTAGCATTTCGATTGTGTTGTTGGAGGGGTTGAATGCTTGGGCATATCCCTCGATAAGTATCTGATTTCTAAAGATCAGATTTGTTATAACCTAAGCTCCTGGGAATTTATGTTGTGGGATGGAGATATTGTTAAGAACTACAATTTTTTGGGTATTATGAGTGTGTGTTGGTTGGTTTAGGTCCACCTTTAATTGTAGCGAGTATTGATTTAAAATTTTATCATGGTTATGTGAGAAAGGATCTGTCTTGATGTTTGTGTCAAAGTCCTTGATAACATGTTGCAGACATGTGTACGATCAACTTTGGTGGTTATTGGGAATAGCTTTGTGGTTAGCTAAGTGTACATACAACAATAAATATCCCTCGAGCATTGTGATGAATTCATTGAGGCATTGTAAGGGAGGATGTGTAGGCATTCAATTGGTTGGTTTGAGGTTGGAGATGTGAAACCCTTAAGGGGTAATGAGATTCGGTAAGAAGGGCATGCGATACAAGTATCCCCACTAATTCGACGATTCAGATACTACTCTATCCTTACTTTAATCAGCCTTTTCTAGTTGATCACTCGGGGACGAGTGATGGGTAAATTGGTATCTATTGTAACGACCTGACTTTCGTCGTTATGGAATAGCCAATGGAGAAAGAATTAGGGTTAGAAAACTTTTTCGTAGTAACTTGAGATTTTCCCAACCTTGTCCAGATTTGGACGAAATTGGAGTGTTTGAGGTGTAGGGAAATCTGGTAACAATCGGGTGAATTATTTATGATTTTAATTATATGAGTGGTTAGATAACTCGTTAAGGAATCCGTATGACTTTACGGAATTGAATTCGGACGAGTAGAACTCGCGAAATCGATCTTAGTGTAAAGGGTATTTACTGAGAGTCGTATGCTAGAGGTGTGTTGTGAAATGGGAATTTTGGAATTCTTGAAATAACTCTATGTCTCGAGAATGCCACTTTGGCGCTGGGTTTTGCCGCTGTGGCGGGGTGGTGGCCGTTGTGGCGGACCCGACACGAATTAAAGTCGTTAATAAGCCCCTAAATGACCTCATTATGCACTTTTCAACTTTTTTAGCTAAGGAACGACTCTCAGGCGACTCCTACTCATTTTTCATCATTCTTGAGGCTAAATGTAAGCTTTTCACTCCCTGAATCTATTTTTCGATCAGTAGAACGTAAACTAGTAGGTCATTATCGATGGGGAAGGGTTTTGATCTAGAATTTATGGTGGAAAATGCCCTAAGTTGGGTAGTAGGATCTTGGGTTTGGTCTAGGGTTATTGGGTTTGTTATAATCCGGATAATTAGACCTTTGATTGTTGATACTTGCATATAAATTGTAGTTTGTAGACCTAGAACAAGTGGAAAGAATCCAGAAAGGGAAGATTCAAGTGCCTTAGGGGATTCAAACTTGGATTCGAGGTAGGTGATGGTTGTGATTTCATGTTAGATTCGGACTCAAACTATTAGTTTAAGGTGTTGTTTAGTTTCGGGCTTGTACCTCTTGTTCTTAGACTTGTCGTTAGTAGAGTTTTGGTAAATTGACTTTTAGGTTTTAGGGGTTGAATTTCAGCATTGTTAGTTTATAAATGTTAGACTTTTGTTAGAGTTTATGGGAACTTTATTTCTTTCTTTAGATACCTTAGTTTTGGTGTAGTTGCTTGATTTGAGTTGTAGTAGTGATTCTCCCACCGGAGGGTTAGTGTGGGTGCCAATCACAATGGTCTGGGTCGTGACAGGGAGTATCCTTACCACAGCGGCCCAGCCTCAGCGGAAGGGCTTCCACCCTTGCGGGGTCAGGCTATGTAAGTTGGATGCATTCATTTCTTCATGTGTTGCCTAAAATTCCTAACCGACCCCTTAAGTATAGCTTCTTTTGTGTTTCGATATGGAGGAGTCACCATCCGTCGTGGTTTCCGTAGTGGACCAACTCTGTAGTATAGAAGTAACCCGAGATAGGGTGTGTTATGATCCGTACACTAGTCGTTGGGGGTGAACGAGGGGTAAATTTGTATCTATTGTAACGACCCGAACCGTTGTTAATTAGAAAAAGCAAAAATTCAAGAAATTTCTAGGCCACTGTCCCGCCAGGGCGGGCTAGATGCCTCTAGGGCAGCGGCGCCACAGCGGGGTAAGCTGGCGCCAAAGTGGGATAGACGAGACATAATGTAAATAATGCGAAATGTTATCTCCTTCTTCCTAAAATACCTAATTTAGACATAAACCACACTAACCCCCCCCCCCTCCCCCCCGCCGCCAAAAAAAAGCTGCTCTAAGCTTGGAAAGGAAGGATAAGGAGATTTCTAGCGAAAGAAGATCGATGAATTGCGGATTTCCAGTCAAGATCACAGTCACGAAGTTCAAAAACAAGAATCAAAATCAAAAACTCGGTGCAGCTGCTTGGCGCCTAGGTAGTCTAGGTTTTATTAATTGAGTAGTTATAAATCTGTGCTCATCGCGTAGTATAATGTTAATCAACAATAGGAATTATGCGTAGGGCTTCATGCACCGAATAAAGGTTGACTTAATTGTAGCAATGAGCCTTAGACGATGAACTAGGGCTAGGTGATGGTTGTGATTTCATGTTGTGTGATGTATATATGTTCTTGCTTTATTATAAGACGTGTATGTATACGAATGTTGCATTATTGATAACACTAGTTATAAATGAGATAAATGAATGGTGAATGGCATGAATCAAGAATTGATTGTATGATATGATAATATACTTGTGATTGTGATTGTGGCTTGTTGAATGGATCAGGTGTTGAGTTTCGACACACTAACTTGGATCGGTTTTCACGTTCCGGCATAAATATGGGATCGATTGCCACATTCCGGCATAATCATTGGATCGGGTACCACGTTTTGGTATGCTAACAGTTTGGGTTTGGGTTTCATGAGAGGACCAATGACTAGATATAACTGTATATCTTGAGAAATTCTGAAGTTGTACGTTGTTCATAAGTGATAAGTGTGGTTGCATTACTCCTGAAGGGTAAATGATTATGATGACCTAGTATTGTTTGTTCTACTATATTGAATTAACTCGTTATGTGTCTCGTTGTTGAATGAAACGGGAAGGGCCAAGGGTTCAAAAGTTATTAATGTTTGAGAGACAAGGGTTGTCCGTGTGTTGCAAGGGTGAGAGGTGGAGGTATTGTATGTGATGTAAATACTTAGGTGGATTCCACCTTGGAGAAAGGGATTTGTGGTTAGTAGTTAGAAGGCTGGATATAATGTACCATGTTGCAAGGGCTAGGTAGTATAAAAGATAAAGTAAGGGTATGTCGTGGGGGGGGGGGTTAGTCAGAATGCTTGTATTTGTATTCGTGGACTCTTCTATGGGTTAGAATGGTTAGGCCATGACTACGAACGTAGTAAGGTGGGTTGACTGAATCGGTGGTTAGTAGTAAGGATACTAGTGTAATTCTGAGGTATTCGAGAGAGGGTAAAGGTGGAGAAGCGAGTGGTTGGTTTATTGCATATTCCTGCTAGTTGATTTCTTATGTTATGTGGTGGGTGTCGGGTTGACCGATGATGCCTACTAGTACGTGTGGTTCTGTACTGATATTACTCTTGCTATGCCTTTTGGCATAGTCTGGATGCAGGTTGGTGATGTTTCATTAGATGAAGAAGAAGAAATTTTCCAATAGCTTCCATTTTCTTTCTTCCACATGATGGGAGCTGTGTCGTGACTTATTATGTCCAGTTTGTACTCTTAGTAGCTCTTGTACCTGTTTAGAATAGATCATTTGGGGTGTTAATTACTAACTGGAATTGTTCTAAAAAGTTCTTATTTATAAAACCTTGTTATTTCATTTATCTCCGTTTTCTTTAATCTTCTGCATGTTTTAACTATTGGAATATGAGGGTTCTCCTACTTAGGTGTTAGAGTAGGTGCCCGCACGGCCCGGTGGGTTGGGTCGTGACACCGTCCCTTTCGTTAATATTTTAAACCAGAAAAGAACTAATATACAAAGGAAAAAAGGTATAGTAAAGCATTTTAAAAATAATAATCATATATTGATGTCAAAAATCATAACAGAATACATACTTGTAGCATCACTGAAACAAACTAAAACAAAACATAAAAAAAATAAAATTCTAAAATTCTAAAATAATATAAATTTGAAATGATAATAACTTTGGGTGATATCACTTATGAAGTGTTAGGTGTATTTTTCAAAGATAAAGACTCATTATCCAACTTCTCTAAACGATAACTGATTTTAGAGACGGTGGTAGTTAACCGTGCTTCAAATGTTGTTATTTCATTTGCATTTAATTGGTCAATCAATTTCCACCCACTTCTTTCGCCATTTTCTTCCATTTGACTAAGCTGAACTGTTTTAGCATATTCAATTTCTTCTATGTGCTCAAGCCTTTTTCCCATAGCATATAGGTGATTGTTGAGTTGATTCACCTTATTTCATACTTGATCTGCATCTAGCGAGTGTTTTCACTTAATTGTGAATTGGTATTCAAAAAATGCTCAATGACTGGTTCAGTTGTTGGGTGGAAAAATGAGAAAGTATTGTTCGCAGGTGAAAATAGTTCTATTCCGATATCAACATCGCACAAATCAACAAATTCGCTTGCCATTCTGTATAAAATCGAGCGATGGTTGGAAAATGCTACATTGCGAGTACGTTGATTTTCTAATTTTGACATTTAAAATGTTTGTCGTACTCTAGTCTTCTTGCTCTCCATCGCTAAAATTATAAAAAAAAACAAGAATAAAATAAAAGTTTATCTAAGAATTACTATTTTTTTTGTGAAGAAATGACACTTGTGAGAAATAGAATATAGTGGCACTGTATACATACATCAAAAACTTCTATTCAATAAATTTATTACCAAATCATGTAATTGAAAATAGTTAAAGATATCTAGCATTTTAAACTAAAAGGGTAAATATTTTAACACAAATTATAAGCTTATCAATTGGGGTTAGATAGTATGAAGATAATTTAAAAAATACTACCAATTATGCACAATAATCTTTTAGATTTTATAGTCAAAGTCAAAGTCAGAGTCAAATATAATTTAAATAAATATTTGAATAGATATGTTTCAATGAATTAAGAAAATAAAAAGTAAAACTTTCCATGTGCACTAATGTTAATCAAATATAAAATATTAACTTTAGTTAAAAACTGAAAAGAAGCATTATAAGTTAACCAACTATAATAAAAATCTAATTTTAATTTGAAATAGATAAATATTTAATGTACTTACTAAGTTTAGGCAATCTTTCTTGACCTCACAAGTTGGTGAACTTCTATTGACTTTTTTTACGTGACTAGATTTCATTCATCTTGCCTTATTTTTAGACATCCAAGTAAGAAGTTCGACAATTCTTCCTCTAATGCTTCTTGTTCATTCTTCTTCATTTCATCATTTTGTTGTGTTTGTGTAATGTTATTGTTTTTCACTTTTCTTACCTTGTTTGTTGAGTAGTTGGCAGTCTTCTTTAAGAGAATTTCAATCTTAACACTCATTATGAATCAACTAATATTTTCACTATATTTTTTAATTATTTGACTATAGCTTTTCCCATATTATTTGACTATAGCTAAAATAATGGAAAAGTACCGTGAATATGTATGATTATACTCTTAGCTAGCGTTTGGCTCCAGGTTCCTAAATATTCTTGACAAAAATAATTGGGCTAAGTTTTTGGTGGATATGTATCAGTGTTTGGCCTCAAGTTCCCAAATATTCTTGACAAATAATATTTGGGCTAAGTTTTTGATGAAATTACACCATGTGTTTGGCATCAAATTTTTCTAAAAATATTTGACTATCTCAAAAAATTATGATTTATACTCCTAAGATCTAAAATTTATTAAAAATACCCATAAATTTATATTATCTATTTATAGAAAATATGTTCATTTAAAATATAATCTTGTAGCATAATGATAACAATCAACAACAACAAAATACCAATGTATGCAAGAGCAATACATTAATTGTAGATAGACAAGAATTGGAATTTTCTTGATGTTCTGATACTAAATAAGTAAAAATTAATTAGAAGATAGAAACGAATCATTATAGGTGTATCCACTATAATAAAACAATTTAAATTTTTCACTTTAAATAGGTAAACGTTAAGTTACCTTGATACTATTTACTCTTCCGTAAATAACAGTTTTAAAAAAAAAACCTAATTAAGCGTAATACTATTTAAAAATTGCTATATTTCCATTCAAAATTACCTAATAATGTAAAAAATCATATACACTAATAGTACATAATACTTAAACTTACACAAAAATTAAAGCAAAGAACAAATTGAATGACTTTCCTAATTAAAAAGTCAACCAAAATCTTATTAAAATCGATAGGAAACTTAGATTTTTTCTTTAAAAAACACAGTCCATTATATAATACTAATAACAAGATATTTTAAAGAATTTTTATAATAATTTTTTAATCATTTGATATTTGAAATTCACCAGACGTAGAAATTGAGATTTATGCTTTGTACTGCTCATTCAATAAAGAATTATTTTCTTGAAGGAATTTTTCTTTCCAAAAGTTCAAATTTCGAGACATTTAATTAAGAATAAAAAATCTGCTAAAAATTGATGTCATTTCTGTAATTTTCATCTTTTATTCTTATCCATCCATTTCTTTAATGTTTTAAACCAGAAAACAACTAATATACAAACGAGAAAAGGTATACTAAAGTAGTTTTTTTAAAATCATATATTTTTATTGAAAATCATAACAGAATACATACTTGTAGCATAGCTGAAACAAACTAAAACAAAACATGAAAAAAAACATATTGCAAAATTCTAAAATAATATAAATTTGAAATGATAATAACTTTGGGTGATATCACTTATGATGTGCTAGGTGCATTTTTCAAAGATAAAACCTCATTTTCCAACTTCTCTAAATGATAATTTATTTTAGACACGGTGGTACTTAACCATGCCTCAAATGTTGTTATTTCATTTGCATTTAATTGATCAATCGATTTTCACTTACTGCTTTCGCCATTTTCTTCCATTTGACTAAGCTGAACTAGTGTTTTAGCATATTCAATTTCTTCCATGTGCTGAAGCTTTTTTCCCATTGCATCTAGGTGATTGTTGAGTTTATTCACCTTATTTCTTACTTGATCTTCATCTAGGCAAGTGATTTCACTTAATTGTGAATTGGGATTCAAAAAACGCTGAAAGGCTTGTTTGCACGTGAAAATAGTACTATTCCAATATCAACATCGCACAAACCAACAAGTTCGCTAGCCATTTTGTATAGACTCGAGCGACGGTTGGATAATGCTACATGGTGAGTACGTTGATTTTCTATTTTTGACATTGGAAATGTTTGTCGCACTCTAGTCTTCTTGCTCTCCATCGCCTAAATTATAAAGAACAAGAATAAAATAAAAGTTTATCTAAGAATTAATATGTTTTTTTTTTTTTGAAGAAATGACACTTGTGAGAAATAGAATATAGTGGCACTATATATATACATTAAACACTTCTACGTAATAAATTTATTACCAAATCATGTGATTGAAAATAATTAAAGATATCTCAAATTTTAAGCTAAAAGGGTAAATATTTTAACACACATTATAAGCTTATCAATTTTGGTTAGATACTATGAAGATAATTAAAAAAAATACTACCAATTATGCACAATAATCTTTTAAATTTTATAGTCAAAGTCAAAGTCAAATGTAATTTAAATAAATATTTGAATAGATATGTTTCAATGAATAAAGACAATAAAAAGTCAAACTTTCCGTGTGCACTAATGTTAATCAAATATAAAATTTTAACTTTAGTTAAACACTGAAAAGAAGCATTATAAGTGAATCAACTATAATAAATATCTAATTTTAATTTGAAATAGGTAAATATTTAATGTACTGACTAAGTTTAGGCAATCATTCTTGACCTCACAAGTTGGTGAACTTCTATTGACTTTTGTAACGTGACTAGATTTCATTTATCTTGCCTTATTTTTAGAAATCCTAGTAAGAAGTTCGACAATTCTTCCTATAATGCTTCTTGTTCATTCTTCTTCATTTCATCATTTTATTGTGTTTGTGTAATGTTGTTGTTTTCAAATTTTCTTACCTTGTTTGTTGAGTAGTTGGCGGTCTTCTTTAAGATAATTTCAATCTTAACACTCATTATGGATCAACTAATATATTCACTATATTTTTTTCATTATTAGGATATATTATTTCAGGAAATATTGCACAAATAAATTACGACAACATTTTGGAAGTTTCTAGATTGTGTAAAATAAAACCTATATAAAAATAATAAAAAACTACATGAAAAAAGATTTCACACACAAATATTATTGTGAAAATCAAGGGAGAGTGTCGTTTAAAAATAAATAATAATTTCTGATTCCCCGAGCTTCGGGTTCAATTACAAGAGTTGTTGATAGATCAATTCATTCCAGGGTTAACCTGTCTATCAAGCATTATCGACTTACAATAGATTTTTACGTTTTAATAAATCAAGAAATTAGCAAATCACATTGATCATAACAATTATATCAAATATTAAGAGTATAAATATATTTATTGATCTAGAAAGTACTTTTTGCTAATATTCGAAACATAAACAATCATCTTTACTCAGTCTATTCAATATATACACAAAGCATACTAATACAAGAATTAGAATGCGACCACTTTCATATTCAAGATGAAAAAAATATTTATATTTCTCTTTATCTTTAATCACAAAATTAAAATTTTAATGTCCACATCCATTCTATCCTGCTCTGACGATCAGTACTAATTTTTTCAAAAAATAAATTGATAGAAAAGAGTATATAGTATCGACTAGTATCTAAATCAAATGAAACAACTAACTAAACTAATGTTTTTCTCAGAGTAAGCATATAATTGATTCAAAATATGACTGATGAAGAGTATCCACGATAGAGTTGTCAGATAATTAAAAAAGTACCAAATAAGCATTCATCTTCTTGACACTGTGGCCATTAATGCCACTTAGTCCTTTATGGGACATGTTCTTTTATGATAATCAAATGTTGTATTCAATAAATGTTCATTCACATCATTCTTAATTACAATCTATTTTCTTGTGCCTCAAATTTATGAACAATACCTAGCCAAATTTGAATGTCTTTTTTCATGATATTTCCTATCATCTTGAGCAAAGCTACTTGGTGTAAAACACTACAAGAAAAGGCCTTAGTTAAGACCAACATTTAAGGATGAGTTAATAATCTCGTCTCTAAAAGTACAGTATTGGGACGAGATTTTATTCTAGTCCTTAATTCCATAGTTTATTGAGAAGGTACTAAATCTTGTCCCTAAAGAAATTAATAACTGGTCCTAAATTAAAATTTGTGGGTCTTAAGCGGGAGAAAGTGTGGCAAAATCTAATAATAAAATATTGGAAAAATAAAAAGTGTTGTTTTGACAAAATCTTAGGGACCAAATTATACTAAAGTAATAAATTCTAAAAAAAAAACACAAAAAGTCTCTCTTTCTCGACCCATCGTCCCAAACTAAACACATATTACCCTAGCTACTAGTATCGATCTGCAAAGCAATTCCTAAAACTCCCAATCTTTTCATCTGGGTCGCAAACAAAAGATACCTTCTCTGCCCTAGCTGCTAGTGTCGATCTGCACAACAACTATAAGAACTCTCAAC
>JAJOOI010010268.1:0-26529 GCA_029582585.1 Solanum bukasovii | reverse complement strand
CATTTTATACATGTTTTCGTATTTGAATTTCCTTTTTTGAACTGAATTTGGGGTTTTTGGTTCTTTGGAGGATTTGTATTTTTGAGGCCTTATTTTTTTTTGGGTTTTAGGGTTGAGCCGCCTTGATTCAGCGTATGCTACCTCTTAATTCTACATTGATGATATGACACGAAAGAATCTTTGTTGTGGCTGTCAATCAGATAAAAAAAAGGTAATGATGTTTGGCAAATGGCATTGCAGAAATAGATACATAAAGTCCTAAGGATCTGAAAGATGTTTTATTGCTTTAATGATTTTATGAACGTCGGAATAACAAGAATTGCTCCATTATGGAATGCTTGGTGTTTGTGGGCTGTGTTAAAAGTGCTGAGTTTCAGCGAATGGCAGGGCAGAAATAGGTACTAAAGTGCCCATGGATCAAGAGGGACCTCAAAGTTGAAAGGCTTAGCCAGGCTCTGGTAACTTCTTTCCAAAATTCAGGACCACAACTTCAATGTTCTTGCTGAGATAGAATCTACAATGCTACATTTTCTTTTAAACCATATCTTTAGAATATTGGTTAGGATTATCCTCCGAAACAATGATACAATCTTTAATGAGGCATAATACGTAAAACAAGTAAAATTATCATTAGTTAATATGGATATGACACAAATTCTTCTCATTTGCCTAAATGTTGGTGGGCAGAATAATTTGACACCTGTGCTTTTGAGAGGTAGTTGAGGGAGTCGAGCATTTTGGACACCACCTTGTGTGTGTATACGATATAATCTCGAGCAGCAAACTTGTACAAAGTTAGTTGTTCATATACAAGAAATAAGATTACTATATCTGGATTTTTTTGTCGAATGAACCAGCAATGTAGTTTGTGTTTTCACATTGAATTAGGAAATCACTAAAGGTTGTTTTATCGCTTTAATAATTTTATTGAGTTGGAATCACTAAAATTGCTCCACGGTGGATTGCTTGGCTTTTATGAGTTGAAGAAAAAGTGCTGACGTTCAGACAAATGGTAGACCAGAAATAGATTGCTAAAATTCCCTTGGAATCTGAGGGACCTCAAACTTGAAAGCTTAGCTGTGCTCAGGTGACTTAAGTGGAACCTACTCTTTTCACTTTTTCTCAGGACTCTACCTCCACAAAAGCAAAAAGTGCTACATTTTTGTATAAACTACTACTATAGTACTATATGCTTTTAAATGCTGGTTTAGATTAGCCTCAGGTCCTTTGACAGTCAACTGATGCCTTTTAAAATGAGACATCTTTGTTGAGGCACTGAAAAGTAATTGGACATGATTTAAAAGGGAGTATAAGATAGTAGAGCACCTTGAATATCCTGTTGTTAATTAAATTATATCAACTATATCTGGATCAGGAATATCTCAAACAATGAGTTGTTTGTCCGTTACTCTGGCAGGAATAATATTGGCAGTGACACATTGATGAGTATTCTTTTTCTTTGCTAGTGAATTGTGGGGTGGATAAAGGTTCTTTGTTCAACTAATAGCAGTGCAGAATTGGATACTAGAAGTACCCAATGATAAAAAAGGACCTAAAAGTGAATGTCCAAGCCATTCTTGGATGAAATTTCTTAGCCACAAAGTTCTTACCTCCTTACATTTTCATCGTATTCTTCGATAAGCTGGAACTTGCCGTGTTACTTTATCAATGACTACTTCACATCAAAAAAAGGTAAAAGTGCAATATGCTTTCCTTTTGCGTCTTGTTCAATCAGTTGCATATGTTGTAAACCTGGTATTAGCTCAAGACTGATAAAAGTACACTCTGTTTTGATTACTGATACTGTTGAGGCCATGGAATACCTCCTCGTCTTATGCTTCACAGTTTACTGTAACTGGAAATTGAATGAACTGGATCACAGGGATTGCTAAAGATAGATTAACAATTTATTAGCCTGCAAACAAGTATAAGGAGATGAGCAAGCATCTTTATTGATATGTCTTAGTGTTAAGCTGTTTTGGTAGTAAATAGATTAGTGCAGAAATAAATGAGCCAAATAATGGCTGAGAATCTATTAAAGCAACCCAAGTCATTTATGTAAGCTACATCTTTTTGGGGCTTGTTTGTAAAGCAGCTGTATTTATAAATACCTTTTGCCCTTTTGATTTCTGCTAAACAAAAGTATTCTGTAATTGAACTAGATAGAACTTGTTAATATCAGGGTGATGTTGGATTACGTAGCAATTTGTTAGAAGTGCTCATGAGGCATGCTTAAACCTTGAATCTAGATGCATCGCAGGCTAGCTGCTTTTTGTTGCTCAGGCAGTGCTCAAGTGTAAGGCGTGTGCCTACAAAAACACAGCCAACTAATTACTTCTTAAAAAATTTAAGTAATTTATAAGGCCTGTAAATTCTATTTTGAAGTGGGTGACACTAAACAATAATTAAAAAGCAATTCATTTATCACTTATTAAAAAATTAAAAACAGTGGGTTAGAAATTCAGTAGAGAATTAGAAACTTAAGTTTGCATTTGTGCAACTGAATTAAATTTAAAATGATTTTATTCTTCATATATGTTTCACTTGCAATTTTTTTCTCATTTCCTTTGTCCATATAACTTCTTGTTTCTGTTTATTTTTATTTATGTTTCTTCATCTCCATCTCCCTTCACTAGCGTGTGCTTTTTAACCCTTCTTTGCACTTAAATTCCAACCATACCCTGGGGGTGCTCTTCCCTTTTGCTTTTGACAACACCATTCTGTTGCAGGAACTAGAACCCAGTGGAATCCAGTAAGGTTCATACTGCCAAGTATTTTAAGTTGATTATATATAAACAATTAATGAAATAAATGAAACAGAGAACACTTAAGATTCCAAGATAGGAGGATCACTTTAGTAGTTGATCGTCTTGATGCACTTTCCACTTTTTAAGTTTCAGTAGAAGTGAAGGGAAAATCCAGATGATTGGTCTTAGATAAATTCACTAGCTTAATTCAATAGTTTTATCCATCTATCCCATGCTGTTCCCCCTACTTCTATTGCCTTTAATTTTCCTTTCACAACTGACTAAAGTGCTTCTTATATATCTTGAGGAAATTACCTATTTCTTTGCCAATTTCAAATTAGAAGCTGTATTTTTAGCTGTTTTGGGGATATCATGTACCTTGATTCTGTCATTAAACTAAATTTTTTGATGATCATTGTGATATCCTGCTTACACGGTGCGTATGGACTACCACTTTTAGGCAAAAATATTGCATCCGTGCTTTCCTATCCTTGGAGAAGTGGTCCTTTTATTCTTTATCTGTGATGGGACATTCATTGTACTGAAGGAGAATCTGGGGAAGGCTCTGGACCAAAAGCAGCTATTGATGAACATTATGTATCAAATTCAAAAAGATATGTTCCAACAAAAAGATGACCACAGTGGAAAGCAGAAGTGAGCTTCAATTATATTGCACCAGCACACATTGTCATATACAACTGGGCAACCAGAGGGTGTTGGTAATAGTGCTTTTCCCATTACTTGTGGCTGGACTCAGTTCTTCTTTTGTTTTTTCTTTTCCCTTTAGGCATCTAGTATCTATGTTTGTGCTGGGTAGGTCCACTAAGAAGGTAAACACTTCATACCAAAAGGTCCTGCATTAACCCAAGACCTTTGGTTTAGGATGCAAATTTCTCATTCATTCACACACACTCCTTGATATTGCAGTCAATTCCTTTACACTGGAGGGCCTTTTTCTTTTCTTTCTCCTCAGGAAAATTGTACGTATTGACTGCAATGCGGTCTACAAGGAAGAACTCTATTTGTACATATACAACAATGCAGAGAATTTAATAAATCCTCTGTGGAAAACTATTTTAGTACATTCTCATTATTCAATAGCTAGTCGATCGATAATGATGGATGATACAATATTAATACTAGGTTTAGGGACTTATAGTTGATCTACTCATTGCTATGAAGGAACAATTCCATAAATTCTATCTGCCATTAATTGTGTGGAAAGCATCTGGTCTGCTTCAGCGACGTCTGTTCTTTTCGCGAATCGTCCTTTGATTCTTGGCCTTGTTTCTGCATAGACTTTTCTTGAAGCATACCTTATGGTTTTCTCGAATTTACGGTTCTTCTTCTTCTCTCTGTACCTTAGGACTCTGGCTTCTCTGTCCATTGGAGTAAGCTGGGGAGGGGGAGGTATCTGAATTGGAGGGCCTGAGAAAAGGTCAATGTTCCCTTTTGGAGGTCGTGGGTGGGAGTTTGAAGTTTCACTTAGTGCAGATTCTGGGACAACACTGACATCCATCGACGAAATGGAAACCTGAGAATACATCAAGATAAAGAAAACAAAAGTGGTCATCACTCCAATTAACTATCATTTAAAAGGTACCTACAGTTATTCGTCCATAAAAAGTGAAATCAGTGATCTGAAAAATAAGGAATAAAAATTTAGATCCATAAAAATTTTCTTGGTCCATGAATTTCGTCAAAGTGCATGTTGCCTGAAGTGAGATATATGGATACAGATTAGAAAACTCACACTGTGACTCATAGTAGCAGTGTAACCATATCTAGTGTTATAATTGTCATACTCCATTCCCAGCTGAAAATTTAGGTGGTGACTTTGTTGTTGCTGCTGTTGGTGGTAGAGAATCAGAGATTTTCCCTGTCCTTCCTGAACTGGCACAACACTATCTCCACGGTAGCTCTTCTGAGGAACAGAGTAATGTTGTTGCTGCTGATTAACACTGTACTGATCGTTAAATTGACTAACCCCTCCATACTCCGCTAGATCCAAGTAGTCATCCACTACTTCCCTACCAAACAACATCCCATAGTTGTTATTTTGATTATTGTGGTCATTGTCAAAGTTCTTATTGTTCTTCTTAACAGGAGGATTCAGCAACAACCATGAAGCTGCTTCATCTTCATCTTCATCTTCTTCATCTACAGTCATATCATCTGCATTTTGAGTAAAACTCAAGAACCCATAATCCTCCGTGCTTTCCCCTGTGGACCCACCAATCATCATAGAACCACTGCCAACGGTTTCGACAGCTGGAGGACCATAAAGGGTTCCTGGAAAGTGGAATCAAGACGAATTTAGAATTTAAGTTTGATGGGTTCAATCTTTAAATGTTCTTGCTACTTAATGCTATACATTTTGGAATTATGGTTCAAAAATCATATTTATTGAAATATTTGTTATTTTTTACATGTAGGAGTATAATTTTTGTGTGGCTACCTAAAATGGGCATAATTGGGACACGGTGGTGACGGCGCGCCAAGGGGTTGGCAGAGTGGATGTCAGCGTCGCAGGAGGCACAGAGTGAGGCAGCATCTGCCTTGCAAAGAAAGGCTGCAGGGGCACGTCCGCAGGCCTCGCAAACCCACACACGCTCGTGACGAGAAGCCAACAGATTTGCTGCATGCATGCGGGCGTCACAGCCGGCACACAAGAAGGTGGAATCTTCCCTGCAGTAAACGGTACATGCGGTGGAACGGCAACTGTCACACACCCTTGACCAGTTGTTGCTACTGCCATCAAAACCCCCACTGTTCTCCTTTTTCAACATTGAACTGATTTTTTTTTTCCCTTCTTGCTCTCTATTTTCTATTGTACTTTGAATACTGAACTTGAGCAGGTATGCTGTAAACTTATGGGGTGCTGTGAAATGTGAAAGTGGAGTAGAAGGAAAAATAACAGTAGGCAACTACAAAGTGGGAAGAGAATCCACAGGTCCACAACTTCAATGTTCTTGTTGAGATAGAATCTACTCTTTTCACCTTTATGGTATGACTCTTCATCCACATAAGTTAGGAAGCTCTACATTGTCTTTACTGTATGTTTTAAAATATTGATCTGGATTAACCTCCGAATGCATTCTTTGATGCATATAACATTGTTTCATAAATAAAACATCTACTTGAGTAGATAGTGATAGTTCAGGTGGGAAAGATTTTTTCTATTGGCTTCAAAAATGGCAATGAAAGAGGGTGATAACAGAAAGTGCACACCGGGAACAACTAATAGCTAGTTTAATCAGCGCCGTGGTGTATTTTAATACATTTATGGTGATATAGGAAAAGGGAACAACTCATAATTTGGGTGTGAAACTCGCGAAAAAAGTGATAGTTCAGGTGTTTTTTTAACCATTAACTCTAAAATTTAAGAAACCACTAAAACAACAGTATATTTAAACTAGCAACATAATACACTACAATACAATAGGTAACAACCATCCAAACAAGCTATTTAGAGGAAAGTTCGCCAACTTCATGAACATTACTAACTTCGGAATGGAATGAACCATCAATAAATCTTTTGCCCTAAATAAAGACTAGCAATGACAAGAAATAGGAATTTTCTGGGAAAAGAGTTTTTATAAGATCAATTTAGTATAGAAATTGGTCTCCTTTTGTCTTAACTGCTTTACTCAAGTCTCTTACCTCTAATTCACTTTTCCTGTATTCGCATCTTAAGAGTTTAAAGATTCAGGTTCAATATTTTCTCCAACTCAAAAATTGGATGTCCCTATAAAATATAGGAACTTATAAAATATTTTTGTCAGTTTTCATTAAATATTCCCTTAAGTTAGTTAAAAGTTCTAATGCAAATAAATTTGCAGGGGAAAAGTCATTTTAGGGATTTGAAATAACTTAAATATCTTTTAAAAAGCAAAATTATAATTTTGCTTCTCAATTTACTATGAAATGAAATTAATTTATACCAAGTCTGGAATTTCATTTAACAGAAGTAATGACAGACCTTGAACCTTAAAGATGCGTTCTTCTTCTTAATGCTTCATTTTCCTTTGCTTTGTAACCCAAGGATTAGAAAGGTTTTAATCAGAGTTATTATTCAATGGACTTCTTTATGAATTTTTTTTAATATCAACTTTAAGCTTGATTCTGTAACTGAGTGCATTTTACTAAAACCAGGAACTTCTGCAAAGTAGACTACATTAAGAAATAGCGAAGTAAATCAAGGAATTTCTTCGAAGAAGAGTAGTGGAAGAAAAAAGTAGTGGAAGTTGCTTTTAATTTTAGTGACAACGAGTTGCAACCCTTCAATCTTATTATGATGTTATGAAGATCTAAAGCAAGTTTGGAGCGAACTGGTCGAAGAATCACTGAAGTGGGTTTAATTAAATTGCAAAAGATAATTAACGTTCATTATATTCATGAACTTGAAACTTTTTAAAATTTTAATTTTATAATGGAACACATCTATTTATATATTAGTAGTATGTTGTTTTAAGAAGATTACTTCACATTGATGCGCGATAAATGCGTGCCCAAAAACTAGTAATTTTATAAGCATATAGGTATCACAAGAATTGCTCCATGGTGGATTTCTTGGCATTTATGAACTGTGGAAAAAGTGCTAAGGCTCAGCAAATGGCAGAGCAGAAATAGATAGCTAAAGTTCCCTTGGAATCTGAGGGACCTAAAACTTGAAAGGCTTAGCTGTGCTCAGGTGACTTACGTGGAACCTACACTTTTCACTTTTTCTCAGGACTCTACCTCCACAAAAGTAGAAAGTTTTAGATTAGCCTCCAGGTCCTTTAACAGTCAACTGATACTTTTTAAAATGAGACATCTTTGTTGAAGTCCTGAAAAGTAATTGGACATGATTTAAAAGGGATAAGATAGTAGAGCACCTTGAATATTCTGTTGTGTGGATCAGGAATATCTCAAACAATTTGACTTGTTTGTCCTTTATTCTGGCACGAATAATATTGGCCGTGACACATTGATGCGTATTCTTTTCCTTTGCTAGTGAGTTGTGAGGTGGATAAAAGTTCTTCTGTCCAACGAATAGCAGTGCAGAATAGGATATTAAAAGTACTCAATGATCAAAAAGGACCTAAAAGTGGACATCCAAGCCATCTTGGATGAAATTTCTTAGCCACAAAGTTCTTACCTACACTTCCATTTTATTCCTTGATATGCAGGACAATTACTTCACATCAGAAAAGGTAAAAGTGCAATATGCTTTCCTTCTGCGTCTTGTTCAGGCAGTTGCATACTTTGAGTCCCCCATATCAGCTTAAAAGTGATAAAAGGACATTGTGGTTTGATTACTGATACTGTTGGGGCCATGGAATACCTACTCATTTTATGCCTCATGGTTTACTGTGACTGGAAATCCAATGAACTGGATCACATGGATTGCTAAAAGATAGAAGATTATCAATTTATGTAGCTGCGGCAGAACTTGTTGGATTATGTAGCAATTTGTTAAAAGAGTACTTTGCGTTGTTTAGGCAGTGCTTAAGTGTAAGTCTGTGCCTAGAAAGACAGCCAACTAATTGCTTCTTAATAAGTGTAAGTAGTAATTTATAATGCCTGTAAGTTTTGTTTTGAAGAGGGCGATAATATACAATAATTATAAAACAACATAAATCCAATGTAATCCCACAAGTGGGGTCTGGGGTGGGTAAGATGTATGCAATCTTACCCCTAACTTTATGTGGTATAGAAGCTGTTTCCGATTGACCTTCGGGCTTCGGCAACCCTCCTCTCTTTATCTGGGCTTAGGACCAATAATTTCAACAAGCTCACATTGACAGAGTCAAAGAACAAATAATTATAAAGCAAAGTCATTTATCACTTGTTAAGAAAACGTTATGGAAAAAATGTTAATGATTAAAAACAGGTTGTTAGAAACTTAGTGAACAAAATTAGTCAAGGACAATTAGTCAATAAAATTGAATTAGAAACTTAAATTTGCATCTTTGCAACGGATTTTGAACTTGGATTGACATGCTTTATTCTTTATTTATGTTTCACTTGCAATTTTTTTCTCAGTTCATTTGTCCATATAATGGCTTGTCTGTGGTTATTTTTATTTCTTCATCTTCATATTCGTCTTCCTTCACTGACATGTGTTTTTTAATCGTTCTTTGCACTTAAAACCCGACCATACCCTGGGGGTGCTCTTCTTCCCTTTTGCTTTTGACTCTGTTGCAGGAACTAGAGTCCACAGTCCAGCATCCAGTAATGTTCATACTGCCATGTTTGTTTTTTTTTGGTTAATTATATATAAACGATTAATGAAATGGATTAAAAAAAGAACCTTTAGATCCCAAGATAGGATGATCACTTTAGTAGTCAATTGCCTTGATGCACTTTCCACTTTTAAGTTTCAGTAAAGGTGAAGGGAAAGTACCTATGTCCTTGCTGATTAAAGAATAAAAACTGTATTTTAATATTAAACTTTTGCTGATCATTGCAGTATTTTGCTTACATGGTGCTTATGAACTACCATTTTTAGGAAAAAGTATTGCATCAGTGCTTTCCTATCCTTTGAGAAGTGGACCTTTTATTCTTTATCTTCAGTGATGGGTCATTTATTGTGCTGAAAGAGAATCTGGGACAAACACTAGATGAGAGAGAGGCCCTGGACCAAAAGAGTATGTTCCAACAAAAGGATGACCACAGTGGAAAGCAGAAAGCAGAAAGCAGAATTGAGCTTCAATTATATTGCACCAGCTCACAATGTCATATACAGCCACTGAGCATCCAGAGGTCGTTGGTAATAGTGCTTTTCCTATTACTTGTGGTTGCACTGAGTTCTTTTTATTTGGAAAAGGTAACTGCGGTCAATTTTTCTTTTCTTTTTTCTTTTCCCTTTAGGCATCCGGTATCTGAATTTGTGCCGGGTAGGTCCACTAAGGAGGTAAAATTTTGTACCAAAAGGTTTTAGGGTGCAGATTTCACATCCACACCACCCCCTCCTTGATTCTGCAGTCAATCCTTTGCTCTTGCAGAACTACTACTTTTTGTCTTGTTAGGTCAATCCATTTACACTGGAGGGGGTCTTTGTTTGCTTTCTCCTCAGAAAAATTGTACGTACTGACTGCAACATGATCTACAAGGAAGAACTCCTTTTGCATATACAACTATGCAGAGAATTTAATAAGTTCTCTTCGGAGAACTACTTTAGTAACATTTTTAATTATTCAAGAGCTAGTTATATTGATAATAATGTAAGAGTTACACTAGTAATACTAAGTTTAGAGACTTCTAGTTGATCTTCTCTATGTTGCATTCAGAATGAAGGGACAATTCTATAACTGCTATCTGCCATTAATTGTGTGGAGAACATCTGGTATACTTCAGCCTCTACGTCCGTTCTCTTTGCAAATCTACCTTTGATTCTTGGCCTTGTTTCTGCATAGGCTTTTCTTGAAGCATACCTTATGGTTTTCTCAAATTTACGATTCTTCTTCTTCTCTCTGTACCGTAGGACTCTGGCTTCTCTGTCCATTGGAGTAAGCTGGGGAGGTATCTGAATTGGAGGGCCTGAGAAAAGGTCAATGGTCCCTTTTTGAGGTCGTGGGTGGGAGTTTGAAGTTTCACTTAGTGCAGATTCTGGGACTACACTGACATCCATCGACGAAACAGAAACCTGATAAAGAAAACAATAGGGGTTATCGCTCCGGTTAACTATCACTTAAAAGATAAAAAAATAAGGCATAAAAGTTTAGATCCATCTCATTCAAGAAAACAGACTAGCAAGACTGCAGGATTTATCTTGATGATCAGGACATAAAACTACAGCAACATCCGTGTAGGATGTCGCTGATTAACAACATGAACGTTGTAACGTTGTGTTAAATCAAGTTTCAAAAGAAAGCCGAAGCAAAAGCAAAAAAGGTGGAGATTCTTTAAGACAACTCATGAATTGAAAGTGCATATTGCTTGAATTGAGATATATGGATAAAGTGAAGAAAACATACACTGTGACTCATAGAAGCAGGGTAACTGAGTCGAGTGTTAGAATTGTCATAATCCATCCCCAGCTGAAAATTCAGGTGGTGACTTTGTTGTTGTTGGTGGTAAAAAAATAGAGACTTTCCCTGACCGTCCTGAACGGGCACCACACTATCTCCACCATAGCTCTTCTGAGGAACAGAGTAGTGTTGTTGCTGTTGGTTAACATTGTACTGATCATTGAACTGACTATCCCCTCCATATTCTGCAAGATCCAAGTAGTCATCGACTACTTCCCCAGCAAACAACATACCATAGATGTTAGTTTGATTGTTGTTATTGTGAACGTTGTTCTTATTGTTGTCCTTAACAGGATGATTCAGCAACAACCATGAAGCTGCTTCATCTTCATCTTCTTCATCTATAGTCGTATCATCTGCATCTTGTGTCAAACTCAAGAACCCATCATCCTCCGTTCCTTCCCCCGTGGACCCACCAATCATCATAGAATCACCGCCAACAGTGTCAACAGCTGGAGGACCATAAAGGGTTCCTGGAGATTGGAATCAGAGCCAAATTTAGAATTTAAGTTTGATGAGTTCAATTTTTATGTTTTTTATTATTTAAAACATTACACTTTTGATATTATGGTTTAGAAACCATATATATTGAAAATTTTGTTATTTTTCTCATGTAGGAGTATATATGGTCTGTGTGAAGAAAAATGGTGGCTACCTGGAATGGGAATAATTGGGATACGGTGGTGGCGATGTGCCAAGGGGTTGGCAGAATGGATGTCAGCATCGCAGGAGGCACAAAGTGAGGCAGCATCCGCCTTGCAAAGAAAGGCTGCAGGGGCACACTCGCAGGCCTCACAAACCCACACACGCTTGTGACGAGAAGCCACCAGACTTGCTGCATGTATGCGGGCGTCACAGCCTGCACACAAATAGGCAGAATCCGCCTGGCAGTAAATGGTACAGGTAACTAAACAGCAACTGTCACACACTCTTGCCCAGTAATTGCTGCTGCCATCAAAACCCCCACTGTTCTCCTTTTTCAACATTGAACTATTTTTGGCCTATTTTTTCTTCTTGCTCTCTATTTTCTGTTGTACTTCGAATACTGAAGTTTAGCAGGTATGCTGCAGACTTATGGGGCACTGTGGAATATGAAGGGGGAAAGGAGGGAAAATAACAGTAGGCAACTATCAAGTGGGGAGAGAATCCAAGGGAAACATGTGGAGGGAAGTTAATGGGTAGGAAAAGTTTTTTCATTATCTTGTGGTGGCTGGTGATTCTGGTGGGGCCGGAAGGTGGGGTCAGGCCACAAGGAGGTTGAAACAAGTGGGTCCAGGGGCCTTGGGCTTTTGGAATCAATTGAGGTGGGAGAGCTTTGTTCAAGAGATTGCCTTTAAGGGGTGGACTATACCAATACACTTCCCATAGTTTATTAGGTTTTCACAGTTAGGGGTGGGCATGGTATAGACCTGAATGGTATGGTATTGAAAACATTGATTTTGTAATTTCGGTTTTTAGAATACTCTTGTGATGTGATTCTCGTTGAATCTCATAATAGAATCCAAATGATCAAAATATATGCCTATGCAGGTTAAATGGGAAGAATGCTTTAAAGGTCATATATAGTAGTGGAGTGGAAGAATTAGGAAGTCTTGTTCTTGGAGAGCAAGATTATTTTTGTTTCATCGTAAGAATTGCTGAGTTTGGCATACGTAGACTTACTTCACATGTTGAATTTATACTGTTTGGAAGATCCCTTCAGAGTTCAGTACTTTGATAAGCATCTATAGTATTGACGTTTTCCCTTTCTATGATTTCAAAATAGTAGTGTAGGAAGGAGAAGAAAATAGCAGTTAGAGAAAATATAGAGGAACTTTGTCATAGAAAACCTCATTTGAAAGACTTGAGACTTTGATGCTCTACTAACATTAGGAAAAGAAACTTAGCACCACATCAAAAGAAAATAATTGGTGCTGCAACAGACACGATGAAAGTTCTTTTTTCAAATTTGAAATAATGTATGTTGGGCAACTGATTTGGTGTCTGAATATTGACATGTATCTTTTATCTAATGATAGAGAGGAAGTGGTCTCTTATGACCACGTACAAATTGAAAAGAAGTAAATGACCTTTTTAGATCTCTTATATGGGGCTAGGGCTTATTAAGGACACATAGCGAATTCTGTGGGCTCGGATAATTAATTCACAGTTCTGTATTTTTCGTTAAATTTTTCTTTCCTGATTATTTCGTATATTCTGCTTTATTGTTGTGAACATATGATACTAACATCTATTGTTACGGTTTGTTATGGTTCAACTTATAAGTCTGTTTGAATTTGAGACGTGATGGTTTAAGGATTTATTTCTTTTTCCAAATATGTCTTTTTCTGATAAAGAATACAAGCTTCATTTAGGTACACATATTTTTAGAAATGGTATATATAAAGGGAGAAACATGATCAGGAACAAAGCTATATGGGGCAAGGTGGGAATGACATTCATGACGAACAAGATGAGAGAAGTGAGACTGAGATGGTTCGGGCATGGGCATGTGAAGAGGAGGTGTGCAAATACGCTAGTTAGGAGGTTGGTTGTAACAGGAGTTAGGAGAGGTAGTGGTGACCAAAAACGAAATGGGGGGAGTTGATTAGACAAGACAAGACACGACACAACTTCAGCTTATTGAGGACATGTCCCTAGATAAGAGGGTATGGCGATCGAGGATTAGGGTAGAAGGTTAGTAGGTAGCTTAATGTGTATTAGTTAGGAGGTGTGCAGATACGCTAGTTAGGAGGTTGGTTGTAACAGGAGTTAGGAGAGGTAGTGGTGACCAAAAACGAAATGGGGGAGTTGATTAGACAAGACAAGACATGACACAACTTTAGCTTATTGAGGACATGTCCCTAGATAAGAGGGTATGGCGATCGAGGATTAGGGTAGAAGGTTAGTAGGTAGCTGAATGTGGTCGCTCATTAGTTGGGAGTGGCAGGGGGCTAACCTCATATCCCCTTGTCCCTATTTATTAGTATTAATTTAGTTATCACAGTTTTTTTTTTGTCAATGTTTTTGCTAGCTGTTGTTCTATTTTGCATGTAGCTTGATATTTTGCTGTCATTTCTTTTTCTTCCTGCAATCCTTTTCCGAATAACTTCACTTTTTTAGCCGAGGTCTGTCAGAAACAATATCTCTATCCCACAAAGGTATTTCTGCATACATCTGTCCCCCTCCAGACCCCACTTGTGGGATTAAACTAGGTTTGTTCTCATTGTTTTTTGATATCTATAAAGGGACAATTGCCTCTAAGGTAGAGCATCTTGGTATGGCATGAAAGAATCTTTGTTTGGTATATACAAAGGGATTACACTACATACAAATGCATCTTGGTATATAAAAAAGAGGACAAACGCATTTTTCAGTTTTTTCCCCACTAAATACACAAATTTGAAATGCTTAGACAATTTTACCTCTTAATGCTATTATTGGATAAAATTTGATGATATGGCACGAAAGAATCTTTGTTGTGGCTGTCAACCAGATCAAAAAAGTAATGATGTTTGGCAAATGACATTGCGGAAATAGATACATAAAGTCCTAAGGATCTGAAAGGGCCTCACACCCACAAAAAACTGAGAAATTTATGAGCTTTGTAAAAAGTGCAGAGTTTCAGGTTTTCAGCGAATGGAAGAGAAGAAATAGGTACTAAAGTGTCATGGATCAAGAGGGACCTCAAACTTGAAAGGCTTAGCCAGGCTCTAATGACTTCTGTGGAACAACTTCAATGTTCTCGCTGAGATAGAATCTACTCTTTTTTCGCATTAATTAGAAAATCACTGGAAATTGTTTTGTTTTGTTTAATAATTTTTTAAGCATAGCTATCACAAGAATTGCTCCATGGTGGATTGCTTAGCATTTATGAGTTGTGGGAAAAAAGACCTGCGGCTCAGCAAATGGCAGAGCAGAAATAGATAGCTAAAGTTCCCTTGTAATCTTAGGGACCTCAAAGCTTAAAAGGCTTAGCTGTGCTCAGGTGACTTAAGTGGAACCTACTCTTTTCACTTTTTCTCAGGACTCTACCTCCAAAAACTAGTAATTTTCTAAGCATAGGAATCACAAGTGGATTGCTTGGAATTTATGAGCTGTAGAAAAAGTGCTGTGACTCAGCAAATGGCAGAGCAGAAATAGATACATAAAGTACCCATGGAATAGGAGGGATCTCAAACTTGAAATTTTAGCCTTTCTCTGGCTGTGGAACACAACAGGTCCAGGATAACTTCAATGTTCTTGTGAGATGGAATATGCTCTTTTCACTTTTTCTTAAGATTCTTGATCCACAAAAGAATAAAGTAAAGTGAACCCTTAGGGATGGCCCAGTGGTTTGGGCTTGGGACTTCCATGTTGGAGGTCTCAAGTTCGAAACCCCTTGCCAGCAAAAGCAAGGGGTTTGCCTTATGGGTCGAGCTCGTCGCACCGGGCTTGCCTAGTGTGGGTTACCTCTCCTATGTGGTTTGCGAGCTATTGCAGAGGAGCGGGGGTTTTACCCTGTGCTCACCCAAAGGGTAGAGGCTGCGGGTTTCCCTTGTCATAAAAAAAAAAGAATAAAGTAAAGTGCTACATTCTCTTTTAAACCATATCTATAGAATATTTGTTAGGATTATCCTCCAGGTGCAAACTTTGACCCTCAACTGATACAATCTAAAATGAGGAAGCCTTATGTGTGGGTTTCCTTGGTTCACACCTTCGCATAATATGTAAAACGACCAATAAAATTATCTTTAGGTAATATGGTTTTGTTCTCTCCCTTGACGTTGAGGAGTTGGGATAAAAACCTTGGAAACCAAGGTTCAAATTCCAGCAGAGACGACATTACACAGATTTTTCCGATTTGCCTAAATCTTGGTGTGCTGAATAATTTGAAAACCGTGCTGGTGGGAGGTAGCGAGGAGTCGAGCCAGGAAAGGGCAAGGGGGTTCGAATCCCTTTCGTTGGAAAATTACTTTGTATGTACACAGTTAAAATTATTTTTAAGTATATATAGTGGATGTTGAATTCTCTTGACTTCCTTGTGTATTTATTTCGTCATATTTTTTAACCCTCTTAAGGATTTATGAAAATCCTGGCTTCGCCACTGAGTTGAGCATTTTGGACACCACCTTGTGTGTGTGTGTACGATATAATCTCGAGCAGTAAATTTGCACGAAATTAGTTATTCACAGACAAGAAATAAGATTACTATATCTGGATTTTGTTGTGGAGTCAACCAGCAATGCAGTTTGATATTTTCACATTGATTAGAAAAATCATTAAAGGTTGTTTTGTTGTTTTAATAATTTTATTGCATTGGAATCACTAGAATTGCTCCATGATGGATTGCTTGGCTCTTATGAGCTGCGGAAAAAGTGCTGGTGTTCAGCAAATGGCATGGCATAAATAGATAGCTAAAGTACCCATGAAATCAGAGGGACCTGATCCAACTTGAAAGGCTCAGGAATAACTCAAAACAATCTGAGTTGTTTGACCGTTTATTCTGGGTGGGAATAATATTGGCCGTGACACATTGATGAGTATTCTTTCTCTTTGCTAGTGAGTTGTGAGGTGGTTAAAGGTTCTTCTCTTCAACGAATAGCAGTGCAGAATTGGATACTAAAAGTACCCAATGATCAAAAAGGACCTAAAAGTGAATGTCCAAGCCATTTTAGTATGAAATTTCTTAGCCACAAAGTTCCTACTTCCTTACACTTTCATCTTATTCCTCGATAAGCTGAAACTTGCCTTGTTACTTTTTCAATGACTACTTCACAAAGGTTTAATATGCTTTCCTTATGCGTCTTGTTCAATCAGTTGCATATTTTGATTACTAATTTATGTTGAGGGCTTGAGGCCATGAATACCTCCTAGTAGTATGCTTCACAGTTTACTGTGACTTGAAATCCAATGAATTGGATCACATGCATTGCTAAAGATAGATGAGCAACTTAACCTGCAAACAAGTATGAAGAGAGCAGCAACTATCTTTATTGATTAGTAGTTCTTAGTGGTAAACTGTTTTGGTAGTAAATAGAGTAGTGCAGAAATAACTGAGCAAAATAATATTGGTCGTGACACATTAATGGGTATTCTTTTTCTATGCTAGTGAGTTGTGAGGTGGATAAAGGTTCTTCTGTTCAACGAATAGCAGTGGAGAATTGGATACTAAAAGTACCCAATGATAAAAAAAGACCTAAAAGTGAACGTCCAAGCCATTCTTGGATGAAATTTCTTAGCCACAAAGTTCTTACCTCCTTACACTTTCACCTTATTCCTAGATAAGCTGGAACTTGCCTTGTTACTTTTTCAGTGACTACTTCACATAAAAAAAAGGCTAAAGTGCAATATGCTTTCCTTCAGCTTAAGACTGATAAAAGGACATTGTCTTTTGATTACTGATACTTTTGAGGCCATGGAATACCTCCTTCTTAGTGGTAAACTGTTTTGGTAGTAAGTAGAGTAGTTCAGAAATAACTGAGCCTAATAAGTCATGTATGCTTGATGTAGATGGAGAAGATTCTATTCTAAGCACACCTCTTTCCTTTTGAAGTTGGATTATGAGGCAATTTGTTAGAACTGCGCATGAGGAATGCATAAACCTTGAAGCTAGATGCATCGCAAACTTGGTGTTCTGCGTTGCTTAGGCACTGTGAGGTCTGTGCCTTAGAAAGACAGCCAACTAATTGCTTCTTAATAAGTTTAAGTAATTTATAATGATTTTGAAGTGGGCAAGCTAAAAAGTAATTACAAAGCGAAGTGATACATCACTTGTTAAGAAAACATTTAAGGAAAAATGTTAGTGATTCAAAATAGGTCAATAGAATACTTTATCAAAGCAAATTAGTCAATAAAATTGAATTAGAAACTTAAATTTGCATCTTTGCAACGGAATAAAAAAATGAGATTGAACTTTATTGACATGTTTTTATTATGTTTGCAATTTTATTCTCAATTCCTTAGTCCATATAAATGCTTGTTTGTGTTTATTTTTACATTTACTTCTTCATCTTCGTCTCCTTCATTAACGTGTGCTTTTTAATCGCACTTTGCACTTAAAACCCGACCATACCCTGGTTGCTCTTCTTACCTTTTGCTTTTGACAACACCAGTTTGTTGAGTCAAGTAATTTTCTTACTGCCAAGTGCTTTTAGTTGATAATATATAAACAGTTAATGAAATAGATGATACATAGAACTGTAGAAGTGAGAACTCTTTAGATTCCAAGATAGGAGGAACACTTTAGTAGTTGATTGACTTGATGCAAGGGTAAATACAGATGATTGGTCTTAGAGATTTTTCATTAGCTTAACAGATGTCGTTCCCCAGTCCCCTTGCTTCTATCGCCTTTAGTTTTCCTTTCACCACCCACTAAAGTGCTTCTTTTTCTTGAGCAAATTACCTATATCCTTGCTGATTACAAATTAGAAGCTGTATGTTAGCTATTTTAGGGATATCGTGTACCTTGATTCTGTCATTACAACTAAAAGTTTGATGATCATAGCAGTATTTTGCTTACGCTTATGCAGTACCATTTTCGGCAAAAATATTGTGCTTTCCTATCCTTGGAGAAGTGGACCTTTTATTCTTTATCTTCAGTGATGGGATATTCATTGTATTGAAGGAGAATCTGGGAAGAGGCCCTGGACCAAAAGCAGGTATTGATGAACATTATATGTCATCTAAAAAGAGTATGTTCCAACAAAAAGATGACCACAGGGGAAAGCAGAAAGCAGACAGCAGAACTCAGCTTCAATTATATTGCACCAGCACACAATGTCATATACAGCCACTGAGCATCGAGAGGTCGTCGGTAATTTTGCTTTTCCCATTACTTGTGGCTGCACTGAGTTCTTTTAATGTGGAAAAGTTATATGCAGTCAATTCTTCTTTTCTTTTTTCTTTTTCCCTTTAGGCATCCAGTATCTATCTATGTGTCAGGTAGGTCCACTAAGGAGGTAAGCATTTCTTACTAAAAGTTTTTCCATTAACTTGAGACTTCTGGTTAAGGTTGTTGATGTCTCATCCATCCCACCACACTCCTTGTTACTGCAGTCAACTCTTTGCTTCTCGCGGAACTAGTACTTTTTGTCTTGTTGGGTCAATCCCTTCACACTGAAGGATCTGTTTCTTTACTTCTTCCTGAGAAAAATTGTACGTATTGACTGCAGCGTGGTCTACAAGGAAGAACTCTTTTTACATATACAACAAAGCAGAGAATTTAACAAATCCTCTGTGGAAAACTGCTGTAGTACATTTCTCATTATCCAATAGCCTTAGATCGATAATGACGTAAGAGATACAATATTAATTCTAGGTTTAGGGGCTTGCAGTTGATCTTCTCTTTGTTGCATTCAGAATGAAGGGACAATTCCATAACTGCTGTCTGTCATTAATTGTGTGGGAGAACATCTGGTCTACTTCAACCTTTACGTCCGTTCTCTTTGCAAATCGGCCTTTGATTCTTGGCCTTGTTTCTGCATAGGCTTTTCTTGAAGCATACCTTATGGTTTTCTCAAATTTACGGTTCTTCTTCTTCTCTCTGTACCTTAGGACTCTGGCTTCTCTGTCCATTGGAGTAAGCTGGGGAGGTATCTGAATTGGAGGGCCTGAGAACAGATCGATGGTCCCTTTTGGAGGTCGTGGATGGGAGTTTGAAGTTTCACTTAGTGCAGATTCTGGAACAACACTGACATCCATCGACGAAATGGAAACCTGATGATACATAAAGACAACAGAAAACATGAGTGGTCAACTTCCCTATTCATGTATCACTTAAAAAGATAATTATAGTTGACTGTCCATAGAAAGTGAAATTAGCTATGTGAAAAAACATGTTAAAATACATTCAAGTGTAATTATTTTTATAATATTAGTATATATAAGTTAGATCCATAAAAATTCCATGGTCCATTCAAGAAAACAGACTAGCTAGACTACAAGATTTATCCTAAGGATCTGCACATAAAGCAACAGCAACATCTGTGTAGCATGTCGCTGATTATTAACATAAACATGGTAACCTTGTGTTAAATCAAGTGTCAAAAGAAACCCAATGGAGAAGCTGAAAAGGTAAAGATTCTTAGAATTTCCACCCTTGAGGATAAGTTTTATCAAAGAATCTTGAGAACACGGTTAAACAGTAACATACGTGAATTGGAGCAGTTTAAACATTATAGTGAATTACTATTTATAACTTGAATATAAAGGATAATTGTTAAGAGTTACTAATTACACGTTATTTCAATGTCAAGGAAGGTGAAGAAGAATCTAAACATCTTTGTTTATTTGGGAAAGAGCATAATCTTAGGTAAAATTTAATACGACAAAAGTTCAAGGGTCAGTTTAGGGGTATGTAAAGGTAACCATAATAGCAAATGGGAACCTAAAATGACAAATCCTCTGTTGAAAAAGGACGAAGTGCTGGAAAAAGTAATTCAGAAGCTAAAAAGAAGTATTAAAAAAACTGATGTTGCACAGAGTAGTAGCTTCGTAAGACAACTCACAAAGTGAGGTATATCGATAAAGTGAAGAAAACTTACACTGTGACTCAAAGAAGCAGGGTAACCATATCCAGTGTTAGAATTGTCATACTCCATTCCAAGCTGAAAATTCAGGTGGTGACTTTGTTGTTGTTGCGGTTGGTGGTAAAGAATCAGAGATTTTCGCTGTCCGTTCTGAACTGGCACAACACTATCTTCAACATAGCTCTTCTGAGGAACAGAGTAATGTTGTTGCTGCTGATTAACACTGTACTGATCATTAAATTGACTATCCCCTCCATACTCTGCAAGATCCAAGTATTCATCCACTACTTCCCCACCAAACAACATCCCATAGTTGTTATTTTGATTGTTGTTGTTATTGTTAATGTTGTTCTTATTGTTATTCTTAACAGGAGGATTCAACAACAACCATGAAGCTGCTTCATTTTCATCTTCTTCATCTATGGTTGTATCATCTGCATCTTGAGTCAAACTCAAGAATCTATCATCCTCCGTGCCTTCCCCTGTGGTCCCACCGATCATCATAGAACCACCGCTAACGGTGTGAACAGCTGGAGGACCATGGAGGGTTCCTGGATATTTGAATCAGAGACTAATTTAGAATTTAAGTTTGATGGATTCAATTTTTACATTTTTGAAATTATGGTTTAGAAGTCATATTTATTGAAATTTTTAACATGTAGGAGTATATATGTTGTGTGTGAAAAAAGAAATGGTGGCTACCTGGAATGGGCATAATTGGGACACGGTGGTGACGACGTGCCAAGGGGTTTGCAGAATGAATGTCAGCATCGCAAGAGGCACAAAGTGAGGCAGCATCCGCTTTGCAAAGAAAGGCTGCAGGGGCACGCTCGCAGGCTTCGCAAACCCATACACGCTCGTGGCGAGAAGCCATGAGACTTGCTGCATGTATGCGGGCATCACAACCCGCACACAAATAGGCGGAATCCGCTCGACAGTAAACGGTACATGTTGCGGAATGGCAACTGTCACACACCCTTGCCCAATTGTTGCTACTTCCATCAAACCCCCCACTCTTCTCTTTTTTCAACATTGGACTGACTAATTTTGGTTTCTCTTTTCTTTTCTTTCTTGCTCTCTATTTTGTGTTGTAAAACTTGTAGTTGGAGTAGTGAAGTTGAGCAAGAATGCTGGAGACTTATGGGGCACTGTGAAATGTGAAGGGGCAAAGGAGGGAAAATGACAACTAGGCAACTACCAAGTGGGGAGAGAATCCACAGGTGACACGTGGAGACAAGTTAATGGGTAGGAAAAGTTGTTTCATTATCTTGTGGTGGCTGATGATTTTGGTGGAGTCAAGCAACAGGGAGGTTGAACAAGTGGGTCCAGGGGCCTTTGGCTTTTGGAATCAATTGAGGTGGGAGAGCTTTGTCCAAGAGATTGCCTTTTAGGGGGAGACTAGAGAGATAATCACACCCATATAACTCTATTTAAGCATTTTTATTATAATTTATGTCAATATTTTCCATATTTTATTCAATATAGCAATATGATCCTATTTTCATGTATATCGAAAATTTTCTCGAGACTTTATTGACACACTTTCCATTGTTTATCAGGTCTCACTAACATTGGTGCACTCTGATGCATAGTGGTGTATGCAAAATTTTGTTCAGATAGTACTAGCGTAATGTCACAATTCAGCTTGTAAGTGATTTTTGTATTTGAGACGTGATGATTTAAGGATTAATTACATCTTCCAAATATGTTTTTTATCTGACAATTAAGAATACAAGCTTAATAAGCCAATACACCTTGTTCTATTTTCAATGCCCTCGTGTAAGATTTAGATCTTAAAAGAAAGAGTAATGCTCCATTGATATAAGCAATCCAAGTCAACTAAGCCATTAATTCATGGAAGCAGTAATATTTTGAGAAATTCACCTTGTTTATTTTTACTGGGAGACTTTGCCAGAACGTTTTGTATAGTTTGATTGGGAACGTTAATTGCGAGACTGTATTTAAATTTACAGTTCAAAATTTAGAGTGGTCCACGGTTTCCTTTTTAAGAGTCAAACTATAAGAACTTTGGTTAACATTTTACGATGTGTTTTTTCGTGATATTGATATGCAAAAAAATGCAGTTTATAGTACTATTCATATAGTTTTTGAATATCTGATTTTTTTTGTTTAAAATATTAAATTAATGTAATCTAATTTGACTTGGAAAATTAGTCAAATTGACTTTTGAAAAACGTAACATGACAAATAAAAGTGGACGGAGGAAGTATCATTTAAGGAATGAGACATCCATTTCGAAAAGTTTGAAACTGAAAAGCTGGATTCTTGATTTCCCTTTTTACTTTTAAAAGCCATCCGATCTTCGGAAGGGATAAGGTTCAATTTTGCCTTATTACTATGTGAAATGGGTTAATTTTATCCTCCGTTAATTATTTGTGCAAATCCTCTCCACTCACTTCTTCCACCATTAGCATTTAGCAGCACCTTGTCTCCTCAAACACCACCCATGACTAAGTGTTACGATCATATTTGGAAGGAGATCTTAATAGTGGTAGCCACTTTTAAGACTGCTAATTAATATAAAATAATTGAAAAATAGTCATAGCACCCGTTTATTTTTCTTCTTCAAAACATTGTTCTAGAGATTGAATTTTTTACGTGTGAAAAAGTTCTGTTTAGTGTTACATGGAAGTTGTCATTCTTGAATTCGAAAATAGTCAGTAATGCACACTTATTTATTTATTAAAGAGAATTGATTTTGTAGTCCAGTTATAATTCTTCTCAAACTTTACAATTTTATTTTTTTTACGAGAGAAGTTTAATTTAAATTATTTTGAGAGCACATTCCCAGGATACCGACTACAAATGCTACGTACGTGTGTTCTGTTACCAATTCCTAGTGCACAGGAAAAAAACGTCTGCGTCAAATCATTCATTTCTCTTGTCCTTTCAAATACTCATACATTGTTTAGGATAAACCCAAAAATGTACTCTGTTGAGAGACCTCGTGGCTGCTGCTCAGTCAGACATTAACACAATTAGTAAAGCTGAGTCAGATGAGTTTTTGTGTAAGAATTTCACCCAATGGGTTGCTGCCAATTGGAGCTGGATTGAGATCCACCCTTAACCACAAGTTTTAGTGGGTTAGAAGTCAGGGCCTAATTCACATGGATTTTGGGCCCAGTTGAAAGGTAAAGCCGCAATCAAAAACTTGACAATATAATGGCCTTCCTAACTCCAAACATTACTGGCCACTACTCTAATATCCTTAGCTTTGCATTTATTAGATTTCGATTTGCTGTCTTCGCAATGTTGATAGACATGAAAAATTAAAAGCTACCCCTCCGTTTTATATTAGTCGATCAATTTTTTTTTTCATTAATTCACTTTTTATAAATAAAACTTGAACACTTTAAAAAAGAACTGATTGTGAGAGTAATATAGAAAAAAGTTTAATTAATATTTTTTAAATTTAATGAGTTAAACAATTAATATGAAATGATCAACTAATATGAGATGGAAGGGGAATAGTATTTATCTTCATCCCCAGCCTTTTATCTCAATTGGCCACAAAATGACTTGCATTTTCATTTGTCAGTTATTGATAGCTTTGCGTAAATCAATTGATGACCAGCATACATAGAGTCAGTCAGTCAATGACCAAAGTTTTGACTATCATCCTTCTTATTGTTGACCAGTGGCACTGGCATCATAGTAAAACTCGGAGAAATAGGCATTTTTAACTTTTGCGTCAAACATGCATCATTGTTTTCTTCTCTGAATTTTTAAGGTGTTATAATGTGTAGAGCTATCTTTATACGTAGTTGTAGCTTTCTGAGTAATAAGTTCAATAAATCTTTCATTGAGATACCGTGTAAAATACTATACTTTCTCTTGCTCAAACTAGCTTTCGACAAGCAATAGTATTATTTGATTGCGATTTTTAAATGTATATAGATAATTATGATAATAATTTCATATAATTTAAATTATTTGGACAATAAAACTACCATTTAATTCTTTTAATTAGTCCAAATTATCTTAAATCTAGCGAAAAAACATAAAATCATTGTAACAACAGAGGGTCTTTGACGAGAGGGAGTTGCTCGGATGGTAAGCACCCTCACTTTCACTTCGAAGGTTGCGAGTTCGAGTCATCAAGGGAGCAAAAGGGGTGGGAGCTCCTAGGGAAGGGAAAAAAAAAACTAAGAGGGTCTTTGGATTGGCTTAAAAGTAGGTCTTTTTTGAAAGTGTTTGAAAAATATAAAAAATTAACTTAAAATAAGTAAAAATGATTAAAAACAAGTTAGGAAGTGTTTGACAAGGTCAAAAATAAGTCAAAAACCAAGAGTAGGTGTCCCCCAACTTTTTATTTTATTTTTTGACTTAATTTTTTTATTTTTAACTTAAAAATTATATTTTTTTAAAGTCAATCAGGCTCTAAGTAAAGTAATTACTCATCTTCTAT
This sequence comes from Solanum bukasovii, assembly GCA_029582585.1. Lineage (NCBI taxonomy): Eukaryota > Viridiplantae > Streptophyta > Magnoliopsida > Solanales > Solanaceae > Solanum > Solanum bukasovii. The sequence goes on along the minus strand of JAJOOI010010268.1, from coordinate 1,850 downwards.
TTTTTCACAGCGAGTGACAGCCTACAGAACTCGGTCATGTCCCATTTTATGAAATGGTTATAGCAATAGTAGAGTAAGAAATTTTGATAAAGAGGAGTTGGGATGAACCTAACGTTCTAACTCTGCCCCTAACCGACAGTGCATATCTATGGAGTGGTACAAATGGAGCTTGTCTACATTAGTCACATGGGAGTTTCATGTACGATACGTGGCAGCCTTTTCAGTCATTCCATGATGACAATTGAAGCGTCCATGTTTACTCAAAGTTAGATAGGCACTATACAAGTAGTACTTAAGAGCTAGGAACATATATTACTCCTTGTTCACATCTGTGAAGATTACAATTTTTATTATTATTTTAAATTCTATAACAAATCAAATTATATCACGTAAATTAAAACGAAGCAGAGTAAATCAGGGGCACAGCCAAAGGGATGTTTAACACCAACTACATATGAATCAGTTGAGAAAGAGGGAGAGAAGAAGCCTAGAATGGATCGTGAAGATGAATGCGGTATTCAAATTGAGAAACTTGAGGACAGGAGGCCCTGTTTTTGGTGCTGGCAAGGATGAGACCAAGCAAGACTTGGGCGTTACTGGCACCGCCCAGTAACAAATAATTAATGTACCAACTTTTATTTTTACATTTACACAAGCCTCGTGGCTCGTGCTATGTTTTTTCAATGCGTGATGAAGACTGGTAATAATAGTCAATATGTATAGGGCTTGAAATAATCCAAAGTTGGTAAATAATTAATGATTCCACGCTTGCTTTAGTCTATATACTTTATTTTAACAAGCAGCGCTTTCACATTATACTACTCACTATGTTATTGGAAGTAGAATTTTACAAGAAAGACACTTCTTTAAAATTTGTAGTCTATCATAAATTTTACACATTTGGTTATTTAATTAAAAGTAAGAGGGAACTTAATAAATTTAAACATAGAAAGGTGATTTTTTTGGGACAAATTAAAAAGAAAAAATTATCTAAATACACAATTTATTTTACCATATTCTTTAAAATCCATTATCATTTGAAAAAAATTACAAAAAATTCTAATGTGTCTCCTATTCTGAGATATATTATTTTACGCGATTTATCTGGACGTTGAGTGATGTGTACGAAATTGAGACGTGATGTATCGAATTTTTGAGTGATGTATTCAAAACTAGTACGTGATGTATCAGGATGTTGAGTGATGTATACTAAATCGAAACGCGATTTATCAAAACGTTGAGGGATGTATTCGAAATTGGTAGGCAATGTATCGGGACATTTTAGCTCTTAATATTATGAAATTTGTGTATAATTCTACAAAAAATAATATATATATATATATATATATATATATATAATAAGTCACAATGCAACTATCATTGTAACTATCTTGTTAGCTTTCAACCAAAAGCTAACAAGATTCTTAGTTACATATTTATTATTTAGTTAAATAATAAATATGTCATTGTATGAGCTATTTATTACTCATTCCTTTTGAATTTGTTAATCTGATTTTGATATGACACATAGTTTACGAAAGTAAATTAGATTTTGAGAAAAAACATTAAGTGATACTTGAAGTTGTCCCAGATTTTCAAAAAGACACCTTAACTTTGCGTGCGTCCTATTACCCCACAAAACATTCAAAATCACAATAAATACACATTTTTACACAATATTTCCACTTTGGACAAAAATATCCTTCGAATGTGCAATTTCTTAAAAACAAAAAGTCGGACCCATTATTGATGTATTGAAGGATGCTTTGGTAATTTCCTATGATGAATTCGTTTTGTTTGTTTCTTTTAAATTTATTTTACTATACTAAATAATTGTATAAAATATTATG